>LFMI01000664.1:63232-101615 GCA_001050175.1 Trichoderma parareesei | reverse complement strand
GGGGGGGGGGGGGGGGGGGGGGGGGGGGGGTTCTGAACCTGCGTGTCACCGCGTGTATCACCACAGTCGCACAAAGGCCAGGCCCAGACCCTGTAGGATGACGAGTGGAAGATTAGCAACTCAACGACTAGAAGAGCCAGTATCTCATCCGATGCAACAGTCCAGGTCCCGATTGGCCTCGTGTAGATGCACTTGTCATGCACAGCAGCTGCAGCTCCCAACAGCTCGGCTAGGCTACCTGTAGTATAAGGTACAGTAGAGAGACAAGGTAGAATCTCGGAATGGGGTCAACGTGCAGCCGAGCCCCGAATCCCCTCCTGTCGTCTCTTCCATCATATCTCCACCAGACTACAGGAAGCAAATTTGGGCATCCCTGCTCCCGCCACCGAATCAGCGGCCGCGCCTCCGTCTCCAGCCTGTTCGTCACGGCCGAATCAATGCTCGATCGCGTCCTCAGCCGCAGGGGGTTTCGTGGGAGAAGAAAAAAAAAAGAAAGACCCTGGCCCTGGCCTGGCTGCAGCGCTTGGTGGTATTGATTGGGGAGTGGGCCTTGCAGCTGTCGAAAGGGGGCCGGCTCATCATCACCAGTTGAGTTGAGCCTGTCTGTCTGTCTGTCTGTCAGTCTGTCAAATCTCCCCACGAAGCTGCGAGCTATTGTTTGCCGGCTCTGGTTGTGTCTGGCCGCCGTCTGCTCTGTGCGTGCTGTTCAGTTGTGCTCTGTGCTCTGCTCTCTTTGTTTCTTTGTGCTTGTGCGTGCTTGTGTCTCTCTGCGTGAGGTGTCTCGATCTCCGGACCATATCAGTTGAGACCACGGCACCGCACATCGTCAACCTGGTACGACTCTCTCTCTCTCTCTCTCTCTCTCTCAGAGCCCCGATGGAATCAAACACCGCCTTCTCCTTATGTACTTGCATCTCTGAGAACAAACAGACCAAGAGCTAACGCATGCAGCTAATCCGTTAACCGCCAGCTGTTCTCGAGCAAGACGGTCCAAGCTTGCAACCGCCCGTCTTCGTGTCTCCGCCCTCCTCTTGGTTTGTCGCTCTGGCTGCATCCGAGCGCAAAGCCGTCGCACGCTGGAATCACGCTTCTTCGTTTCTTTTTTTCCATTTCTGTTCCGTCGTGTCTCTCCCAGACCGCTTCGCCTGCATTGGTTAGACCGGTTGGGCTGTGTGAGCGGCAGCGTGTGAGACTTCGAGTGCGTGCGAGGGGGAAGGGCTTCATGCAGAGCAGAGACGCCTGCCGACGGTTTGTTTGCTGCTGCTGGGGCTAGAAGAACGTGGCTGCGTCTGCGGCTGCGTCTGCGGCTGCATCTGCGTCTGCGTCTGCCTCTGCGTCCGCCTGCGTGCCAATTTCACGCTGCGGCAGGGCAAGACACTCGCCGTCACCTCGCCGAGACTCGCAGGCCGTCCGGCCTGTTGGACCAAGACACACCTGCACCTAGTCGTCGCCCTGCGGCTGCCCGCTGCCCGCTATGGACCGCTCCTCTATAGATGCCATGCCTCCCCCTATCCCGCCGCGCGCCCACCGTGTCCATCCCTCGCAGCGCAACCTCAACCGCATCTCGACCGCGCCGACCGCAGCCGCCCGCAAGCGATACGCCATCCAGCCTGGCAGCCCCGAGATCATCTCCAGCCTCATCACCAGCCTGAGTGCCATTGCCGAGCCCGCCAACCACCACTTCGACTCGGGCTTGGCCACCAGCCTGTCCCTACCGACGAGCCCCGATCTCGGCCACAGCTCCAGGAGCGGCTCTGGTAGCTTCGGCGTCGACTACGGAGCCTACAGGCAGTCTTCGCTTCACGACGACCACAGCGGACCCGTCTCCCTCGACGACCTTGCCGCGAGCCCGCCCGTGATCCGCACCTCGAAGCCCCCGAGCGGTTTCTCGCCTCTGACCGCGCCGCAAAGCCCTCGCAGCCATCGCAGCACTAGCCGCGAGAGCGGCTTCAGGTCCTTTATACGAAGCGCCGCGAGCTCCCGTCCGTCGTCCACGGGCTCCTTCGCCTCCAAGAATGATGATGCGCGTAGCATCGGAAACCTATCTGTAGAACGTGGCTCTGCGCCGCATCCGGAGCTCAGGCCACGCCGCTCGCTCGACAGCTGGGGAAAGAAATCGGGTCGCGGCAGCAAGGTGCTCAGTTATATGGGCTCCAAAGAGCACCTTCGCGAACCACAGATTGACAGGAAACGTGCTTCTTCTACCTCAGTTGTTGGCGGCAGCGCAGCAGCATCGGCGACCAGCACTCAGACCGGGTCCAAGACGGATAACTTCTTCGTGGGAGGCGCCATTACCGAGGAGCCGACAACGGTCACGACATATGATTCACTGCTGGGAGACGGCCTGCACCACATTCCAGTTCGTGATTCCAGCTTGCGCAACTCGAGCTCCAGCAGGAAGCGATCCAGCGCTCGACGATCAGCAAAGGACGGCGACCTGTCCGTGAGCGAGAAGATGTTTGAAACCGCCGACTTCAGCCGCCGCGACTCGGTGAAAATGAAGCACCGCCGCTCAGGCTCCGACACTGGCAAGGCGTATTCACACGAGGAGGAGAAGCCTCACCACAAGCCACGGCGGATAGCGTCCAGCACCTACCTGAGCGTGGACTACATCGCGGAAGAAAAGGAGGAGCTCGAGGACGACGGAGCCCCCTTTCCCTCAGTCTCGCAAGGGCGTCGCCGAGATGAATTCGACCGCAAAGACCATCGGCTCTCTACCCGCACACTTCCCAGCCCCAACGAAGCGCTCAAACTGAAGCGCAGCAGCTCCAGGCTGAAGCGCCTCTCCGCGCCTCTCAGTCCGCACGAGACCAAGCGGGCCACCGAGGAGCCCGTTCAGCCCACCAAGCCCACGGGCTATGAACGACCCCAATCAGCCGATTCCATCGATGACGCTGTCGAATCTTACCTGTGCTCTCCGCGCTTGTCTCAGAAGATTCGCCATCCTCAAACCGGCCGCATCATTTCATTTTCAGAAGTCGGAGACCCCGAGGGCTCCGCGGTTTTCTGCTGCGTGGGAATGGGCTTGACGAGATACATCACTGCGTTTTACGACGAGCTGGCGCTGACGCTCAGGCTTCGCCTTATTACGCCTGACCGACCGGGAGTGGGAGACAGCGAGCCCTATGCTGATGGGACAAGCACTCCCCTCAGTTGGCCCGGTGAGTGCTGTTCATACACGAGTTTGGATGCCTGCTTACTGACCTTTTTTTGCAGACGATGTATATGCCATTTGCCAAACGCTCAAAATCACCAAATTCTCCCTCATGGCTCATTCGGCTGGTGCCATCTACGCCCTGGCCACGGCTCTCCGCATGCCCCAGCACATTCGAGGCAAAATTCACCTCCTTGCGCCATGGATTCCGCCCTCCCAGATGAACGTCTTCGGATCCTCCCAAGTCTCGCCGCCATCGCACACGCTCCCCACGGCCCAGAGAATCCTACGGGTTTTGCCTACTTCGTTCCTCAAAGCAGCCAATAGCAGCTTCATGTCAGCGACCAGCTCATCGATCACAAGCTCTCTGCCCAAGAATCCCCGGCGGGCAAGACGGAAAACGGGGACAAAAGAAAGCAAAAATGCTACGCCATCTGCCGACAAGGAGAACATCAACCATGCCGCAGATGGCAAAGACTCATATGGCACACTTGCCAGCGAAGACTCGGCAGTCTCCAATGCCGCAGATGCCACAGACAAGGCACTGCCTCAACCCCCACTGGACAATCAGGCGACAAGCTTTTCTCCTCCAGTAGATGCCCTCGCCGAAAAGGAGCGACAACAGACGTACGATATCCGCCTTACCCACGCCATCTGGGACCTTGCCACGACGAATGCGAACCCAGCAGTGGACTTGCTCATCTGCCTGGAAAGGCGGCATACCATCGGCTTCCGCTACGTCGACATTACGCGCCCCGTGATCATCCGCCACGGCAGCAGGGACACCAGAGTGCCCGTCGAGAACGTCAAGTGGTTGGGCAAGACGATGCGCCGATGCGAGGTCCGCGTGCTCGAAGGGGAGGGCCACGGATTGATGGCCAGCGCCACGGTGATGGGCTCCGTGCTGATGGAGATTAGCAGGGAATGGGAAGACGTCCAGGCTGAGGCGTTGAAGGAGCGTGAGAGGGGACGACGAGGAGCTCCAGCGAGGTGAAAGCGTGAACCCCATCTCTACCGATTTTCAATTCTATACAAAGCCCGCCGCGAGGGTGAGGGCTGCTTCCTTTCTATTCAATCATTTATCAACCTTTTTAATATGGCAAGCTGGGATATTGGAGCTGGACTTGAACAGAACATACAGTCTTGGACCGCTGGATCTTTGGATAACATCTAGTCGGCAGATGGCTATTTCCATGTGCAAACAATAAAAAAATAGAAGGAAGGAAGAGGATGAAGATACCCCCGGAGGAATATATGGAGATAAAGGAGGAGGAAGTTGCTTACCTAGCTAAGGTATGAGAAATATGCGATGATACTATCTTGCTGCTTTTAGATATATATTTGTCTGTTATACTGTGTATATATACTACATGTACCTACTAATCGTGCGTTCCATGTCGAGGTCTGATCTAGTTCAGCGTAATATCAAGCTTCTATTCCTGCTGATTTGTGAGTCTCTCAAATACTTATAATTGAGCTTCTTCTACCCTCTGTAGATCTACCAGGCAAATCTGCCCATTTGTCGCTATATCACACACAGACATCCTATAACACAAGATCACAATAAACACACAGAGCAGTCAAGCATCAGCCAACACCCTCGTCCAATCAAACTTCCTCCACCCCTTCTTGAACCCCTCAACCCTCCCGTCAACCTTTGCCCACCGCCCCTGCTTCTTGATAACATGCGCATCAGCATCTACGATCCCGCCAAGAACCTCCCGCGCAAAGAGATCCCCCTTGGGCCACCGGTCCGCGTTCTCGACAATGTGGCCCAGCCCGCCATCCAGTGAGAACCACACGTGGAAGTAGGGCATCTCCTTGGCGATGCTCCGGCGGAAAGCGAACCGGCCCATGCCTTCTTTGGCTTTCGCCTCCGTGTCGATGATTTTGCGGTGCTGAGACCATTCTTCGTCGGACGAGAGAAAGGCTTCCTTGAAGAAGGCTGGTGCCATGGCGCCTTGGTCGTACGGGATAGGCACCGCCATCATGGCAGCGTGCATATGCCTCTGCGGCGCAGCAGCATTCTCGTAAAAGACGACCTCCCGTCCCTGATCGTGATACATCCGCGTGAGGCTCTTCATAAAGTTCCGAATCTCCTCCCACTCGTCATCGTCGCACTCGAGCAGATTGTTCCGATGCGCAATGGGCACAATCACCGCGCCTCCCTCACTAACCTCCGGCTCGGTGGGCAACGTCAGGAACACCCGCGTCGCAAGCGACACGACGGGCGCAATCGGCGGCAGGCCCTTGTCCTCCTTGTGGCACAGCGGGCAGTTCTCGAGGATGCGGTTCATCTTCTGGAACTCGCTGACGGCCATGTTCTTGAGGTTGACCTCGCTCTTGTGCACCCGCTTGGCGAGCTTCTCGGCGTTCTCGTCCATGTACTCGAGGTCGTTGTCGAACTTTGCGTCCTTGGCGATGCGCTCGGCCAGGCGCAGGCCTTCGCCTCCTGCTTGGCCCTTGGTCCGGCGCTCTTCCTGGAGCATCTGTTCAATCGTCATGTCTGTGTTCTCTTCGACGAGGCCGCGCTCACGGCCGCGCTTGTTGTCGACGGCCTTGACTTCGGCTCGAGTGCCGGCCAGCTGACGGCTCTCCATGACGCCCAGGACGACGGCTTCGGGCGCGTTGATGCGGGGGGCTGCTGCGGCTGCCGCACGGTTGTATTCTTCTTCCAGTTGGGCGGCATTGGGAGCCTTCCGGAGCTTTGCCTTCATCATCTGGGCGCGCAGTCTGTTCAATGCCGTCTGGTCCATCGGCACAGGAACAGGCTGGATAGGGTTCTCCTGCATGATTTCGCCCTGGATTTCTTGGCTGACGGGTTCTGCACGCCTCTGCTCTTTTATCCGCTGGTTGTAGAGCTCGCCCGTAGGCTTGTCTTTGCTTTTGGCATCTTCGCCGTAGAGTCGTCTGCGCTCCATCTCTTCCTCTTCTTCGCGGGCGTCATCGAAGAATTCCAGGCTGCCGAATTGCTTCAAGGCAACCTCCTCGACGGGTTGTCCCGTTTCCTTCGCAGTGTTGTAGACGGCTTTCAGCTTGGTCATTCGCCACTTTGAGCCCGCGTCGCCAAACGTGTAGTCGACTGTCCTCTTGGACGTCTGCTCCTGGTTTGCGGGCGCCTTGCCGCTGTTCAGGTCCTCGAGGTGGCCGCTGTTGAGCTCGCGACTGTGTATCACTCGTTTGGGAGGTTCGGGTGTCGGCGATCGTGGTTTGTTCTGCCCTGGACGGTGGACATGCTCGACTTCGAAGGCTGAAGGCGCCGTCATCCAAGCATCGCGCTCCAGCGGCTTTGATCCTGGTTCTGCGTCGTCGCTCGGCTTTCTTTCTTGCTCAGCGTTGTCGTCTGACGCCTTGTCATTGCGAGATCTCTCTTCACGATGGCGCCGCCTTCGTTGGTCGTTGGTATCGTCGTCGTCGTCGTCGCGTCTCCTCTTGTGCCGCCGATCATCGTCATCGTGCTCGTTGTGGTGTCGGCGACGGCGACGGTCGTCTCTGTCCTTGTCTCTGTCCCCTCTGTCTCTATGCCTGTCTCTATCTCTCTCACGCTCTCCGTCTCTCTCGCTGTCGCGATGGCGATGTCTGTGTCGCTCTTCGCCGTCTCGATCTCGATCTCTGTCTCGCTCTCGCTCTCGCTCCCGCTCTTCTCGATGGTGGTGCCTGTGCTTGTGGCTGTGGTGCCGATGCCGCTCACGATCGTGCTCTGACTTTTCGCGCTCGGCCTTTTCGGCGGCAAGATTTTTCTCGAACTCGTCCAGCCCGTCCATGGTGCTGCGACAATGAAGCTTCAATGCGATGAGAATTGAAGAAAAGATTGAATGCTGAAGCTCTGAAGAATTGCTGGAGCTTGTACCAGACTTTCTTACGTCAGGGCTCCTGATGTGGGCCCAGCTGCTTGCTGTAGATTTAGCGCTGCTGCGCCTGACAGTTGCACCCTGACCATCTGTAGCAAACAACATTGAACGGAATCTTCAGTATAGGTATTTTCCTTTTGAAACCATGGACATTTGAAACTCGTAACGCAGATTCTTGAAGCCAGCACTTTCATGAGTATACAGTGTTAGCTAGAGCCCTGTAGTATCTGTAGCTAATCCGATGCTTGCATTTACAATCATAGAACTCATAGTCACATTGTGAAGGCTTCGTGCTGTCAACTTGAACATTGAAAAAACCACTCCGACACTATATCTTTCAAATTCATCACTTCTTCTTTGCCATCCCAGAGGGCGATCAATCCAAAGTCGATCAAAGCTTGAAACTTCATACTTCCTACAGCATCAAGTCTCTACGTCTGAGATGCCTTTGTCAAAGTCCTTCAGCATCCTGTCAAGCTCCTGATGCCTGCGAATCGCAACGTCCAACGTCGGCCACTCTCCTCCCACTGGAGCCGCCTCCTTGTCCTCCTGCTGATACCACAGAGCATATCGGTTATACATGTCTCCCACCAACTTGCATCCCGGCGTCTGCAGCTCCTTCTGCCAGTCCTTCCACTCCGACTCCCACTCAATCTCCGTCAACTCGTCTGTCGCATAGTCGTGAAGCTCAATCTTGACGCCACGCATTGTGGCCGCCTGGAGGATTGGTCCAAACGGACTTGTAACCCTCAGTTCTCCGGTCTGGCCCTGGATATACCACGCATAGGGGAGTTCGCCCTTGAAAGGCGTCCCGCTTCTGTACAGCACAAACAGAGTCGCTCCGTCCTGGATGTTCGCAGCACCGGGAGCAAGTTCTCCATGCGCACTGATGAGGTCCGGGATATCATTCTTTCGTGTACGCAGTTGCACACCATCTTTATCCACAACACCGAGCTCTGGCCACCGAATCTGCAGCTGGCTGTGAAAGTCCTTGAACTCGCCCAACACAGAGTGGACAAGATCAACCATGTGTGCATACAGAACGGAAAAGTGGTTGCCACCAATCGCTCGCTGGGTAAACAAGACCTCCAGAGGCCCTTCAAGAAGCGTGCCCGGCCGTTGCCCCAAGCCCATGGCGCTAAAGCCGCGAACTTGACTGTTGAGAACCTTTCCAATCCTGCCAGATGACAACAGCTGCTTGACCTTGGATGCTACTGGCGAGAGTCGCGCTTGTAAGCCGATGATGTTTCTGTCACGGCCCTTCCCCTCGCCCACCAAAGCGAGACTGCGCTCGAGGCTCTCAGTAAGCGGCCATTCCACATAGACAGCCTTTCCTGCTCGAAACGAAGGCTCAACGGCGGCATAATGCTTGTCAGATTGAACGACGATCGACACGAGATCGACTCCATCGTCAGCAGCAAGTTGAGCCGGGTCGCCGTATGTCTTTACGGTAGAGGGGAGGTTGAAGTGAGTGCGAGCTCTTTCAGCTGCCTCTTTGCTGGAGTTGAGAAGCGCGACTACTTTGTATTGTGTCTGGCCTCGCGCCGACTGGAGGTATGGCAGATGAGCTGTTGCCGCCCAGGACGTGACTGCGTTGGCCGAGAGCCCAACCAGCGCAACGCGAATGAGTTTGGAAGACATGGTGGACTAGAGAAGGATACTGACTGAGTATAATGTTTTTGCGTTAAAGAGCGCATGAAACGGCTTGAGAGACATTGGCAGCTGGAGATACTTATATCCATTCATCTTGGCTTCAAGGCAGCTTACATCCTGGCGCTCTGATATAGACGGCTGGTGAGCACATGAAGTGGCATAAGGTCAGCGCTACAATTTGTAAAATTCCAGCTAGATCTGAAAGAGTAGTTGCATCTGTGGCAAACGACCAATCAAACGGCGCGACATCGCCGTCTTTGTCAACTCCATAAGCTGATCTCCGCAGGCTTCTCGTCATCGGCCTTTCCGAAGCTCATTCACCAGCTGTTACAGTGAGGAACCCGAGGGCGCCTTGTCACAATCAATAAGGAGAGATGACGATAGACTCGTTCAAAACGACATGGCAGCGGTATCTTGGTAGATGAGGGACAAAATGCGTGCTCACGATGGAAGATTGATGTCGTCGAGTTCTTGCTAGGCCTTGTGAAGCAAGAGCAGACCCTTTGTCAGTAAGCAATTGTGAATCCTCTCACAAAGTCAACCTTGCCAAGATGTGATAGTGTTTTAGATGACATTATTACAGTTACATGTAACACAAGTCCTCGTTATAGCTGGATCGAATTTAAGATAACTCTAGGCATTTACGTATCACATCATGAGACGCCCTCGAAGCTTTGGGCCAAGTACTATACGTACGTATGCGTCCTCACTTGAACAGGAACTATGTCTACCTACATTCTCTTGTGGCAGTGCCACCAATGACAATATACCGATCAACTTCTTCTAGGTAGTATTTGCCTCCTTTCATCAGGGAGTCGTGACATTAGCTTTTCTGCCTCTTTCCACCACTCGTCGATAACGGCCAACTTATGATTATCCAAGTGAGCAAGTGTGTTTACACGCTTCTCATCAGTCTCCTGATCACGAAATCTCGCTGCTTGCAGTAGGCTCTCCGCAATGTTTCGCTCTTCCTGGGGACTATATGGTGCCAAATTATGCATCAGCGAAGGTTGGGCAACGCCTTCTCTAATTGAATCCCCGTCGTTTTCCAGTCCGAGATCAACGGCAGCAGAAGACTTTGTTGCTGCGGTTTGTCGAAGCTTTTGCGCTTCTAAAGCCCGTCTAGCAATGCGCGCGATTCTCTCCTTCACGGTCCTATAATCAGCGTCGTGCGGCCCAAACCTGACCAGGTCAGAATGCGGACGGGCGATGGCGCAAATGTGTTCCGGGCCGTCTGCCCCAGGACGACAATATGTAGCCGAAGACTTTGTCACGAGGAATGCGGTAGGTCCAGTCATTGTCCATTTGCCATTCTCGTCCTGTATTCCAGGTTACTATAGCCTCTTAAGCCATGTAGTGGGATGCCAGTTACTTGTTGCGCTGTTGGTGATTCGACAGTCTCGTAGAAGCAAAACGCTTCCATATCACTCTCGCCCAATGTCCTATAGAAGTCTCGTTGCTGAATACTCAGGACCTGTGAATTGAGCCGACTGATGGACTCAATCAAAGCACGATTTGCTCGGTCTTCGACCATGGGGATCAGAGAGCTGATATCCATGCCGTCATGCGGTGTCCCAATAAAAATGACGCCGCACACAGCCCGGATGAGCTTGGCATCATTCGGGTTCTTGGACCTTGTGAGCGAAATCAAGGCCTGTACTTGCTGTCCATCAGTACGTGAGAATTGAATTGAGCTAATTCTACTAACCTGCTTGATGATCAGTCCTCCAAAGCTGTGGCCTATAAACAAGATCGGTCTCCTTGTTGGATCGGCTGCAAGTGCGTGCAAATTGCTTTGGAACGTAGTGGCTAGATCCTCGATATTCTGCATGCTTTTGCTTCCCGCAATAGCTGATTCATAACCATAGATCATGAGTCTCGCCATTGGCTTGCCAGATGTCTCGGAGATGAGATGCCATGGAAGAGAGTCTCGTAACCACATGTGAGTTCCTTTTTTATCTGCAAAGGCGCCGAAAGCGTGATGGCCAAGACCAGACAAAGCAACGATGCTGATGAAATCAGCCATGGCCATGTTGTTTGAACTAAAGTGGCTTACTCGATTCTATGATCTTCTGGAGGCGGCGCATAGAGCGTCGTTATGCCGTGGAAATCCTTTTCGATCACTAGCCATTCTTCGCCAATGAGTTGGCTATCGGACTCTTGAGGTATCGAAATCTGCCAGGTACGGCCATTTTGAAGTTGGAGGGGGATGGTTTCCAGCGTAATTGTGGCTGTTTGGAGATCAACACCCGCTTCATGAGCGAGAGACTCTATAGCCACATCTGTGATGCTTGTCTTGCCCGTTAAAACAGAACGCAACTGTTCTTGGTCCCAATTGAGGGGTACACCACTGACTCTAAACGTTGTTCGTACGTCCGAGGATGAATCTGTTCTTTGGGTGTGATTAGGTTTGGAGGTCGATCGTGTAAATCGTCTCAAGCACCAGTAGTAGGCACAGATTGCGGCCAAAATAGCAGCCAAAAGGCTGAAGCTTCCAGTTCCCATTGCACGTATGGCTTTGGATATGCTGCGCAAGAAGTTCATTCAAACGGTGATGCTGTATGAAAGAGATTGTGCCAGAACGAATGTCTATCGGGCTGTCTCACAGGGGTCGAAGACAGGCGGGGCTCCAAGCATGTAAGGCACACATATAAGCGCCTCGGACGATGAAACGGGCGGTTAGGCAGACTGGCCCTCATATCCCCGTTCCATCTCGGCCATAGGTTTACAGTTGATAGCCAGATAGGGCTCATTCGACTGCATCGTCTCAGACTTATCGCTGGATAATTGCCGCCTAGGCTAGGTATGGAGCGAAACATCCGCATACTCATACGACGACCATTTTAAGTCATAACACGGATCAACGTGATAACCTCAATGTCGGGATCGACTTACATACATTACCCCAATCTCTCTATCATCTTCACGGATCTACGCTGAAACTGATGAAAAGCAATTCATTCAGTTCTAAACCTTTCCTGCCCCAGGCGATTGTTGCTAGCGTGGGCTTTTGGCTTATAACCCTAACTTAGGAATCACTTTTCAATTAGCGGCCTTAGCTCAGCTGGGAGAGCGTCAGACTGAAGTTCCAACTTCAATCACCTGTTATCTGAAGGTCGTGTGTTCGATCCACACAGGCCGCAATTTTTTGCTTTTTGCCCAGAATTCTCTGCCTTTCTTCTCATCTGATCTCTACTCTCTCTCCTGCAGTCCCTTTTTGCTCTTTTTGCTTTTTCTTAATTCAGTCCCTCTAATCCTATGACGAGTTTCTACATGTCGTGTCTTGATGGGACACTCGTTGGCTAAACCCAGCTGAACCAACAACTCTCTCATTGCAGTCAGTGAGAGCTTGTCGCAGAGATCGCAGACATGACACCTAGGTATGAATGAACGCCCATCTGACTGTGTGCTCTTTATATATCACTTTCTCTACGCCATGTCTAGGTCAATTGTTCACCCATATGTACAAGACGATCGATACCCATCCTGCATGCATGTTCGCCCTCTCTCGCTGAATACCTACCTGTAGCTACCCCGCTCGCTATACTCCAAAGATTGTGACGCATGTACGAAAATATGAACAACCCTGCTCAGTTGCAACCCAATGGTAATTAATCATCTAGAACGATAAAGCGCGCCCAAACTCCTATGAAATGCAGGACAGACGACAAATCTTGTCTGGATAAAGCCTACAGCTCTCCGTCATCGTCAGAGTATCCGATCCTGTACGTGGTCAAAACGGCAGCGTGATCCGACGTCCACTCATTGTACCGCTGATTCGGCTCCGGAGTAGGCTCCCCGGCGACAAGTGTCTCTGACGAGAGAACTTTGAGGCTGCGACCCTTGTGGAAGACAAAGTCGATTCGGTCCAATGGCTCGGGCCGGCCGTTGTTTTCGAGGTAGATGGGCGACCAAGTGATGCCCGGCTCGGCGTTGGGATCGGGATGCGCCTCGCGGAACGAGTCGATCAAACCCGACTGCATGGGAAATTCGGAGCTCGGCCAAGGGACGAAGCCAGTGCCGCAGTGGGCCTTTTTTGTTGCGTCTGTCCAGTCGAGGTGAGACGGGGCGTTGAAGTCGCCGGTGAGGAGGACGGGGATGTCGTCGGCCTCGGCAAGGGCACCTTGCATGGCGCTGACGATTTCCATGATTTGCGGCGTGCGGCCGGACTGGTACTCCCGGTTGAGGACCTCGGCCAGGGGCAGGTGGTCGAAGCAGAAGTCGTATGGTCCGTAAGGATTGTAGCCTAGGTGAACGTTCCACATGATGAGCTGACTCTTGCGGCCATCCAGCTCGATGCGAATCGATCCACCGGCAGCCTGCTCCGGAAATACTTCGACGATGGGATAGCGACTGATGATGCCGACTTCCTTGGGGCTCTGCCAGTAGTACCAGCCAAGCGCCTGCGCGAGGCGGGTTGCCTGGCCGTTCCAGCTCTCCTGCAGACCGACGATGTCGACGTTTGTGTTGATGAGAAAGCGGACCTGTTTGTTGTGGTAGTCGTCGACGTTGGTGCCGCCGAACCACATGTTGAAGGACATGACCTTGAGGTCGCGCACCAGCGGCTCATTCTTGGCCCGGACAGGGATTTTGACCTGGATAGTAGCAGAGGAGCCATCGCTGGCCGTCGCCTTGACCACAAAGCTGGTGTCCTTGTCCTTGGGGCCCGGCGTACCAAAGATGGTTCCGTCCTTGGCGACCTTGACCCATTCGGTGCCGTGGGTGGTGACCTTGGTGAACTTGGTCTCGTCGTCCTTGGGATTGGCAATCAAGCGGCCTAACCTGGCCTTGAAGGGGCTGCCCTGGTGGGCATTCTGGGTGATGATGCGGTCGTTGATGAACTCGATAGGTCCCGAGCCGGGCACCATGACGTCGATGGGCTTCGCAAGCCACTGGTAGCCATCCTTGGCCAGGAAGTAGGCCCTATAGTAGCCGGCAGATAGACTCGAGACGTCGACGTGCACCTCGCCGTTGCTGTCAGGCGCATACGCCCAGGTCAAGGAGCCTGCGACGAATTCTTCATTGTCCGGGCCGCCATAGTATGTCTCGTAGACGCCAATCCAGTTCTTCGCGTCGGGGTTCGGCGTTGAGTAGTTGAATGTGAAGAGCGACTGTCCGTCTTCGAGGGAAAGCGTCCCGGGCAGCGCATCACGAGGAGCCTTTGAGCTGAAACCAATGGCAGCGGCTGATGATGGAGAGGCGAAGAAGAGGGAGATGGCGGCGGCGACGGCGGCAGTCGCTGCGGGAAATAGTGAGGGGAGCCTCATTGCTCCGGGTCTCTTGTGGTGGGTTGTCTGTTCGAAGGCGATGTAAATAGAGTAAACCGGGAGAGGGATCGGTTTTAATATCTCACTTGGTCGCAGATCCGGCAGCAAGACGACGTCGGTTGAGCTATTGTACTGCTCTATTTAGTGAAGGCTTTTAGTGTGACCGAAGAAGGGCGTCGTCATCGATCTCTTATATGGAGAGGACGGGTCCACAGAGGTCCAGGATAGTCTGGGTAGAAGCTGGTGATGGCGTCGTTACTTGTACAGTACCTCACGGCTCCCCGCTGTCAAGCGACGGCATCACGAGCCTGCCGGCACTTTCAGGCCCTGTGCATCCATCTTGCTATGCCTCTGAGGTGCAAGCATTATAGAGACACCTCATGCAGGTGAGGAATATCGCTCATGATTGTCAAATGCTTTGGCAACGTGAGAGCACGCATCAACTGGTGCTGCAGGGACTACTATAGCGGTCGAGGGCCCTAAACTAGCGGCGACTCGGAGGAGTGTGTACATACAGTGGACGACGTCCGCTATGGAGTCTCCGTCCGGGGCTACGCGTACATTGCCAGGTTGAGACGTGTACCTCTCGTGTACATTCTGTCGGCACCAAGGGGAGATCGCTCTAAGAACTGAGGGGGCACCATCAAGATGGAATGGACGAGCGTCAGCCAGCCAATCGTCGCAGCTCGTGGTTGCTTGGCGGCCAGCCTTTACGTCGCCTCATGATTCGGCACTTGGCTTCACGTGGCGGCATTTCAGACGCATCAAGAGAGATCTCAGGGTCTTTTTTCCATGTAATGAGAGTCATGTCTGGCGGACTTGTGCATGCATGAAGTATACAGAGTTGAGCAACCACTCCGATTTAGCAGGAATGTCATGTAGCCACGTTGGTGCTCTCCCCCTTCTCTTTGGAGTACCGCGTGCATGGAGGTGATGCCTTGCAAAGTCTTGGATGAACCGGAACAGTCTCTTTTCTTCACCGACAAGGACATCATGCGCCAGAATCACTTCTTAGTCTTTCAGAGCAACATGATAGTTGAGTCATGGGGATGCTGGGCGCTTATAATTGTTCAGTAGCGTCTCGAACGGCTCAAGATGCCGGCGCTGGATTGATGGCATCGCGATGTAACGTCGTGGTACGTCCGGCTGATTCCATCATCAGATTGGCTGCTGAGCTTCTGATATAGCCCACGGTATAGCAAGCTTGCTGTTGGATGCATACCTAGGTAATCGGGACCGGCGAAAGGCCTTTATTTAAGTTATTCGGGTTAGGGTTGGGGAAATTTTGACTTCATGAGGCTCTGAAATCATCTGGGGTTGGTGGTTTAGGGAACTGCCAGTTACATGTAGACTTCGCAGGAAGCCCGACACGTTGACCTAACCAGAATCAATCTCCATATAGTGAGGGTGATATCGAAAACATAGAAGTTGTAGTCTCATTGAGGTCCTTATTTTCGTAGTTCGATTTCCAATGGAGAAGATACTGATTATGCCATGTAAAGGTTCCTTGCGAGTTAGATTGCTCATCGCGTCTCTCGTCCCGAAACTGCTTACGCATGGAATAGACGAGACTTGCTCATATTCCGTGTCTAGAACTTTGTGAGATGGCTCGCATCAAGGATCTATTAGCAAATAGGGTGCCCCCACTGATATAGATATCCCATGAAGCATCGACTCAAGTATTGGTCTCTTGGTCTCATAGCCTCGGTATCATGCAACATGCAGTCAACTTGTGTATGTCCTTGAATGAGACCAGAATTGCAAGTAGCGCTCCGAAGGTAACATGTGTGAGGCAATTCCTATACTTGGCATTCCTTTACGTCGTTATCTCCTCTATTACTGCCGCATTCTAGTATTGTCGGACAGGACTCAGATATCAGTAAGAGATCTTGACTGCGTCCTCGTCGCACATAAGAGCAGCAATCTTCCCACTAGAGGAAGAATAAAGACGAGCTTGCAGCATATATAACCATCTTATCTTCAATGGGAAGATGATACACCTTATGGATATATCGACATGTACTTAGGTAGTTCCTCAGCCTTCCGAGACGGCCCGGCACCACCGTCCGAAAGGTCACGAGGACCTTAATAGAAACACAGACATACATCGATACCCAATGCGGCGAACAGCAGACCATACAATTATTCTCCATTCGCCCACCATCTGCTTTAGCCGAAAGCTTGCCTGATGCTGCATACCGTCTGTCTCAAACCCCGCGATTGGACAATGGCGCACATCGACAACTAAGCACAGTAGCATTGCCACGGATCAGCGCATATCGAAACCTGGTCAGGCATACAGTCCTCCGTCATTGTTGGAAACTGTCTCGCCTGACAGCTGGTGATGGCTGCGCAGCCAAGGCGGGGTATCAGCGCTGCGATTCGAGAATATGCGGTTGATGGCCCTCATCATGACGTTGATGGCGACGACTGCCGCCAGACCATCACGCAGCTCTCGCCTGATGACGAAAACTCAGTTTGGGGGGAGCTATGTGAGAGCTATAAGACAGCTTGCTTCTTCTTCTCCTTGCCACTACCGCTGCGTTTAATCTCCATTGACTTTGCAACTGCTACGTGATCATCTCATCAACATTGAAGAAGCTCGAGCCACACCTATCAAGATGAACCCAAACACCGGCATCACAGACGAGGCGGCCATTGAGGGCCACGACCTCATTCACAACGCCGAGGTTGAGGAGCAAAAGGTAAACTCCAGGCGATAAAAGCTTTCAGCTAACGACATGGGATTAACACTGGCCAAGGCGCACGGCGACCACGCGCTGACGCAGCCGGACGAGGGCGATGAGCCGCTCAACGCAACAAAACAGACGGAGACGGGCGCTGCCCCCGGACACACTCAGCGTCGCCACTCGGCGATGGACAAGGTCAAGGAGGCGCTGCATCTCAAGAAATAAAGAAACAAATTATCGAATCTGAATTATCAATTTGATGCTGGGCGGATGAGCAATTCTGATTCTAACCATGGTGGTGAATGGCGGCGACACAGACAAAGGGAAAACTGAGATCAAGAAAAAAAAAAACCTAAAGATGGCGCGTGTGGTGTCAGACAATGGCTCTGTGTTTTGATTACACTTGTGTACTATTAACAATTCCCCACATCCGCCCTCATCCTTGTCTCCTTATCTACGCTTCGATACCTTGAATACCATGAGTTCTTCCATTGATACAACGTTTGTTCCTTTGCACTCGTTTGATACCCTCGTGAACTCTGGTACCTATCGCAGCCAGACAAGCAATAGCTCCCCCATACTACTCGCAACATACCTTATCCAGACTCTGGAGCAGAACTGGTGGAGCTTATCCACGTTTTATCGCCAACGGCCCCATCGGGAAAGGCTGCAGGTGGGCTATCTCGCCTAACCCAGACAGGCCTAGCCCGGGTGCTCGCCTACGGATTTTCCCCCTGACCAGCACCACCAAATTTCCCCGGATTCGCTGCCATCGCGATTGTCGAACCGTTTTTTCTCCCCTCTGCCATGCAGCCTCGTCCCGATGCGCGAAATTGACGCTCTTTGAGCCTCGAGCGCTTCGTCCTGTGCCCTCGCCGCAACGGCGCCAATCGCCGCCTGTCACTCCTTATTGTCTTGATTTGTTCGCTCATTGAATCGCTGGCCCCGGTCTGGCCAAGTGACGAGTCAGTCTCCATTCCTTATGACGACGCTCTCGTGATGCCCTTCAGCCTCCACTCTCTCATGGCAACGCTCATGGCAACGCCCGTGGCGCTGCTGCCCCTGCTGGCGTCTGCTGCTGTCGCCGCTTCAATCCCTCGCGACGACAGCTCCTCTTCATCGTCTTCGAAGACCGTCTGGGCGACGCCCCACGACAGCTACTCGTCGTCCATCGGCGTGCTGGGCTGCAAGGTCAACACCAACCGAGTCGCCTACTGGCCCGACTCCGTCGACTGCAACAACATCTGCGTCTCTCTCCAGTACCAGGACCGCCAAGTCTATCTGCTGCGCGTGGACCAGTCCCAGGGCGCCCACGACGTCAGCTACGATGCCTGGAACTATCTCTACACGGGCTACTCCGCCACCGACAAGCCCTTTGCAGGAGGCCCCGTCGAGATGACGACGCAAAACGTCGATGCGTCCAAGTGCGCGAGCCTGCTCCACACAAAGGGCCACAAGCTCCCTCTCAGCGCGGCGAACAGCATGAACTTCCTGTCCAGCTGTCTCGAGCAGGAGAACTCGTGGGTTGCAGACAACTATGTCCTGTACAATATCCTCGACTCGATTTGCACCCTCGGACAGGACCAAGTCTGCACTCTGGACTGGCCCAACGCCAATCAGCCGTCCTGTCCAGGCACCCTGGGAGTACCCGATACGCTCAAGTCACAGCCCGTGTGGAACATCCAGTATCCTTCTGGCGACAAAGTGCTCGCTGGAGCGCCACCAACAGTGCCCACTGGCGTTCCGGTCCCGGCACCGAGTGAAGGTGGTGACGATGAGAACGACGCGCACAGCCTGGTGTGTCCGGAATTCCTCTTCCGGATTACGATCCTTTCTTTATCTTTCTCAATATCTTTTTTGATGCTGTGGTAACCCTTACGGAAATTTTCCTGTTGAGGAATTGTTTACGTCTTGGATATGATGTTTATTCTTGGTCAATTATACCCCCATTGTTCATATTCTGTGTATATCTTTACAAGACGTTATTGGTCTACTATGGTTCAATATTTATTCCTCTTTTTGTTCTTGTTCCTTATGTTATGTTTCTGTTTTAATGAATGTACAGTGATATCTGTCTTGGCCTCATAAGTGTTTTTCTTTTTTGGGTCTTGGGTATCTTGGTTCTTGTTTATTCCGACGCTTTGCACAACCTCGCTGCTGACTCGTCCAATCCATATATATGCTCTTCATCCTTTGGTACTCCGACCTGGAAGCCCGTCGCCATGCCTGTTCCAAGGTGTACCATCATATGGCAGTGTAGCATCCACATTCCGGGGTTGTCGGCGACAAATGACAGCACCACATGGCCTTTTCTCGGCACGCTGACGGTGTCCTTCCGGAGAGGCTTCTCCCGTTTCCAATGGCCTGGTGATTTGTTTTCCGGTGTTTCGTAAGGGTTATAGCTCCCAAGCTTGGCATTGTCTGCCCGGAAGGAGGACAGGACGTGGAAAGAATATCCATGAAGATGGAATGGGTGTGAACCATCGTCAAGGTTGTTGATCACCAGCTTGACCTTTGTTGGCTTTGAACCGCTGCCGATGAACGGGACGAACTGGTTCTCGTCCCAGGATGACCGGTTCAGCGATAGCAGCGGCGGTGACTGTGGTTGCCAAACCGTGTGATTGACGAAGCCGAGGGGCTTGTTTCCGTGCACCGCAAGTTTCTGAGTCGAGACGTAGAGCAGAACAATTTGTTCTTCTTCCGCCGTGGCGATGGGAGATGGCTCCTCGGTGGCAGAAAGGGACGCCAAATCAAGATGACTGCTGCTGAATCTCAACGGGGGCGCCTGGTCCCTATCATGAGCCGTGACTGTTTTCGGTAGAGCTGGAAAGGTATGGTTGGGGTTCAACGCCGGGTTGCCGAAACGGAGATTCCTATGGGGCGTTAGACGATTGTTTGCCTTTCGAGAGTACAAGAGGTATGAGGTGGGATAACTCACTCATGATCTAGATATACGTTGAACCACGGCTCCGCCGCCTGATCAGTCTTCCACTTGAGCAGCAAATCAACCCTCTCTCCGGGATAGAGAGTACCAATGGAATCAGCCGGCTTCGAATCCACCTTGCAGCCTCCATCGACGTGCGTCGGCTGGAGGGAAGCCCCGTCAACGCCGACAGTCAAGCCGGCGACAGTGCCTGTGTTGACAACTCTCAGCAGTGTCTCCCCTGTAGCCTTCTTGATCAGAGGCGGGAAGTTGCTCAAGCTGGTTGCCTTGCACTTGACGGGACGAGCCGGCACGGCCATGGAGCAGTCGTATCGGCCACGGCCGTTGATGACGATGGAGTCCGGCACGGGCTCGTTGCCTGCACTCGCCGGGCTGCTGTACCAATCGAGGACATCACTTTGCCGGCGATGGAACCAGTCACCGATGAGGAGCAGTGCTTCGTCCCGTGCAGCCTCGTCGTCGTTTCGATGTTGTCTCGGCTCGTGAATCACCAACCCGCCAAAGAGGCCGTCCCCCCTCTGCAGCTGGGAGTGACCGTGCCACCAGAACGTGCCGTGCTCGTCGTCGCGGATGCGAAAGTCATAGACGAACGAGCCGCCAGCGGGGATAGGACACTGAGTGAAGCCAACGGCTCCGTCCATGGCGTTGAAGCCCTGCATGCGAAGGCCGTGCCAGTGCAGCGAGACGCCGTCGGCCTTGTCCTTGAGGTCATTGTGGACACGGACGATGATACGGTCCCCGGATCGTGCCTCGATGGTTGGCCCTGGGAATTGTCCTGTTCAGAAGCGTCAGCCAATCGATCCGACCACGCCCCTCAGACTGTGGCCTTCTGAGCCCTCCAGGTAAGAGGTGCTGCATGAACAATATCCTCACGCACCGTTGATCAGATACACCTCCTTCTCCACCCCATCCGGGGCTTTTGTGCCCAAAGTGACATGCCAGTCAAAGGTCAGTGTGGTGGGATCTCTTGTGGAATGCTCGGTCGGATGAAGAGGAATGGCAAGCTGGCTGTCGTCCAAGGGGGCGCCGAAAGCGTGGCGGTTCAGGGCAAACAGCAGAACGAGCAGGGAGCCCAGACAGAGTGCGACGATGAGGCCGGCAATGCGGACGAGAGCAAACCTGGGCTTTGGACGGGCCGTGGGCTCTGCGGCTGTCTCTGACTGCCGTGCCTCGTCGATGCTTGGTTGGGTCGCCAAGTCATCGCTATCGACGTCTACTTGATCGAGCAGACGGCGGTCTTCGAGTTCGTCCCTCATTTCGATTTGAGTACTTGGACTTTTGAGCTAGAAGTTTTCATCAACATGTCTCTCAACACACTCAACTCGACATAGCTCATCCGACAAAGGGGACAAGCAAAAAAAAAGTCAGGATTCCAAACAGCGAGAGAAAAAGCTAGAAACCGGGACACGTCATGACACAAGAGATAAGAGGCACAAAACAAGCAGAAACAACGGCGGTGATCGGACAGACAAGGCCCAAATGCCAAGACTCTCGCAACATCGGTATAAAGACGCGCGGAGGTATTCGTCACCACTCTGTCGGCATCGACTGCCGGGCCACTCGCCGCACGTGGGGATTTCGTCGTTTGATTTGTTGAATGCCCGGGTTTGTGGCGGGCCCCGCAGGAGGACGAGGCCAAAGATGCTGTTTTTGCCCGGCCGGCTTTCTGGTCTACTAGCAGCACCGGTCTGCCAGGCTATTCTGCTATCTTGCTGGCGCGGGTTTTGTGTTGTTGTTGTTTTTTTTATCAGACGATTCTCTCGGGAATGTGGGAGACGGTGTTGAAAGGCGCATCTAGTGTTCGGGAGGCTTACGTATCACGGCATCTTCCGTGTAAGTCAAGACACTCTCCCCAATTCTCCTCCTCCTCCCCTCGCCTCTTAACACAAACTCAGACAACAGACTCATGTACTGACTCCATCTCCAAGCTGTACAAATGAGGCCTTTCCCGCTCTTTCTTGTCGCCTAAAGAGCTGCCTCATTCTCCACACCCCTCGACGTCCATCATGCAGCTACATGCTCTGCTGCTACTGCCTTACTCTACTACTACTACTATCATGGTCTTCGTCCTTGTGGAACCTCGCGAGTCCCCCTGCACTAACTCACCCATCCTTGCATCGCTGCCGCTCCAGCCAACCACGGCCGCCGTCACGAGGGCCACCAGGTCGCCGCTATTGGCTTCTCGCAAGCACATGTCTTGATCGTCTGGCTGCGCATCTCGCATCTGTCCATTTCCCGATGGATCCAATCACATGCTTTTGAGCGCAACATTGGACCTGGATCTTTTTTCTAGCGGCTTTGAAATTTTCCTACTCCATGTCTCTTGATGAGAGACTCTACCGCTTTGAGTGCAAAAGATGGAGTGTAACGCGCTTTATCCTGTTGGCTAACCATTATCCCAACATCTCCTAAACTGCCCTGCCTTGCAGCACAAGTCCCAACCTCATGATGATCTGCTCTCTCAACAAACAATGGCCACCTACCTTCCGCTTTTGGGCGTCGGTAGAAGGCCAGACGGGAAATGCAACATCACAGCTGTTTATCCTTTAACCGCATGATGAACCGTGACCTTCGGCACGGACAGCCGTCTTGTCGGTACGTCAGTGCTACACTACGCTTGGCACCTCACATTGCAGTGAGGGGTGTGTCTGTGATGATGTGCACTGGAAGCGAAGCGTATATTATTCACGCGATGTCTGTCGTAGATCCATCTTCTGTGTGGTGAAGCTGGGCTGCAAGAAGTTCTCCCGGCACCTCAGCTCTCCTGCTTCTTGGTTGCCACCGTCAGACAAGATGCCTCGCCTCGCGACTCTTGCGCCTGCGTCGGCGACGACGTTGATGACCATCATCGGCCTTGCGAGAGCAGGCAGCCTCAAGGACATTGACCATGTCGTCCTCTTCATGCAGGGTATGATATGCGCATCAAGTCTTTGAGCGTCAACATCTTGTATTGACACCCAAGAATGTGTAGAAAACCGTGCCTTTGACCACTACTTTGGCACAATGGCCGGCGTCCGAGGCTTCGCAGACGCAAACCTGCAGATGAACGACGGCGTCCCGGTCTGGAAACAAGTGACAAACTCGCAACTGACCAACGAGACCGACTACGTGACCCCCTTCTACATCAACTACCTCGGCGGCAACTGGACCGAAGCAACGCAGTGCATGGTCTCGGGGAGCAACAGTTGGCAGGAGAATCACGCAGCATGGAACTCTGGCCGCAATGATCGCTGGGCCGTGGACAATAGTCCGTACAGCATCGGCTTCTACAAGCGGCAGGACATTCCGATCCAGTTTGCTCTGGCGGATAATTTCGTCGTTGCCGACATGTACCAGGTACGCCAGCTCTCAAAAACAGGTGGATGAAAGGGGCCATGTTAATTGCGGACATCCAGGAAGCTATTGTCGCCGCCACGAATCCCAACAGAGTGACCTGGCTCTCCGGCAGCGTCAACGTCCCCGGCGGCCCCCAAACCCCAGACCAGGGCGGGAACCCGTACATCGACAACAACATCACGCCGGGCTGCGAGCCCGGCGGCTTCAACTGCTACCCGCTGAAATGGAAGACCGTGGGCGAGCACTACGAAGACGCGGGCGTGACATGGCAAGTTTTCCAGGACGCGGACAACTTCGACGACAACTCGTACGCCCGGTTCCAGCAGTTCCAGGACGCCGAGCCAGGCTCCAGTCTCTACGAAAGGGGCATGAAGGGTCTTTCGCTCGACACTTTCTACGCAAAGGCTGCCAACGGCACACTCCCCGAAGTCTCTTACATCGTGGCTCCCATGGAGCTTTCGGAGCATCCCCCGTATTCTCCGCATGATGGCGCCTGGCTGCAGCACCAGGTTGCCCAGGCCGTTCTCAACTCACCAAAGTACAACAGAACGGCCCTCATGATCTCGTACGACGAAACGGGCGGCTGGTTTGACCACGTCGACCCCTATCGCTCTCCCAAGGACACCGCCGGCGAATGGATCGATGATCCGTACGGGCAGGTGGGCTATACCTTTGTCGGGCCCGGCTTCCGGCTGCCGTTCTACATCATCTCGCCCTGGACGCGCAAGGGCGGCGTGTTTTCCGCTCACAGCGACCACAACTCGCAGATTCTCTTTGTGGAGAAGTGGCAGGCCGCAAAGGGCCGCAACGTCACGACGGAAGAAATGGTTTACTGGCGCCGTAGCCACATGTCCGATCTGGTCGATGCCTTTGACTTTGACCATCCCGACTACTCCATCCCAGAGCTCCCTGAGCCGCAGACTCCCCATACGGATTCTAACGGAGTGTATGACGGCTCGTCGTACT
Source organism: Trichoderma parareesei (assembly GCA_001050175.1). NCBI lineage: Eukaryota > Fungi > Ascomycota > Sordariomycetes > Hypocreales > Hypocreaceae > Trichoderma > Trichoderma parareesei. Next base: position 77,754 of record LFMI01000664.1, on the reverse strand, counting down.
GCCAGTCCTTGTACTCGGAGGTCCAGCCACCAGTTCCTTACACTGGCACCGGTGTGATCTCCGACTTGACGACTCAAGTCGAAAGGGGGTTCAAGCCGCTTCGCGGAATGCTTACTGAAGGCCGCCACCTCGTTCTCGAAGCAAACGGCTTCGCACTGACCCAAAAGACGTCCTTCTTAGGCACTATTATCCTCAGTAGGGCGACTGAGCGACATGATGCTCCTTCTCAGAGGTGGATCGCGCATGCGGTGACGGTTGGAGGGGATGAGTTTACGCTTTCGGACGATAGTGGACGGAACTACATCTGTGATAACGGGCAGCTCTGTAGGGATGCTGAAAAGGCCGTCGTGTTTACGGTGGGTTACAAGTCTGGAAAGGGGTATTCGTTTGGAGTGAAGGAGACGGGAGGGTATTTAGGTGTTGGGGGAAGGGGGGCGTCGAGTCATGCTTCTTTAAATGGGGGGTTGGGATACTGGAAGGTGTATAGCGTGAGCTACTGAGCAATATACAGTCCTCATCCGACTCCTGAGGCTCTTTCGTTTTCAAGGCGCAAGCGATATTGAACTGTAACGAGGTATTACATGGATTGATCCAAAGGTGGGATGATTTTGTTCGAATAACATGCAGAAGACGTGGTATCTCAAAAATCTAGTTCGAGGGCAGGTATTTGTAACAGCTTGGCGAATCTGGGTAATGCATTCACAGGCTTATAAGTTCAGGGGCAAAATCGGCATATCAACGAGCTGACAGGCTGGCACGACGCCAAGACAAGACCCCAACGGTCTACAGTATATGTGCAGGGGAACATGGATCAGATCTCTTTGGGTGTCTCAGATGAATTCAATTCCGGCCGTCGCGAGAATAAATGGAGCAAGAATCAGACGTTACGACTTGCAGAATATGTAGGGACAATTTCCAGCAGTTTCTCTCTCATGTTGCAGTGCGGTTGATGTGAGAAAAGCCCACGTTCCAGGTCAAGGACAATAGCTTTCGCTATTCCGTACCTCACCATCGTATATGATCACATGTCCATTACTGGGTGTTTGCCCCTGGTGCCATATGTGTACAAATGACGGACCTCGATTCTGGGTTTTCTAACTCGACAATGAACAGCATTTTCACCAGCAATTGGTCGGGTTGGGTCTCTGACAAGGACGACGACTTTCTTGACAATAAATGAGGAGGAGAACTACCCTTGAAAACGTCAATCTTGGCAGAGAGCACACCGACGTCAGATAATGCCGTCACGAGAAGCGTTGAACCAGACACGTCCAGAGCCACAGGGAGCACGAGAAAGTCGGGGGTATTGCGCACTGGGACTTGCACATATCGTGCCATCAGTCACTCTCTTCCAGGTGCAACCTCCAAGTACTAGAATAACCCTCCAAAGGCCTTGATTCAGCGGCCATTCAAATGCAAAGGTTGATGTCCCGACTGATGACAATATTCAAGGGCAGGATCACTATAAGATATCAACTTGAGCAAAAGGCACAGCACGTATGGACATTACTTACCATTCGAGCAACGGCCCCTTTGCGAAGGAGAAGCACACGGCACCAATAAAGAATCGTCTGCAGTAGCCCCTCCCCTCCTCGTTTGCATGAGCTGAGAACGAGCCCTGCGTGTTTCTTACTGCTTCAGGGATCATGCCATAAAGAACCTTGGAATTATGTGTTGCTGAATCATCATACTCATGATGACAACCGCTATCAGCGACCTCATGAAATCCCTTCAAGTAAACATGAGGATTCTGTTCTTGTAGATGTAGATGTCAAGGGTGGATAATGCAAGATTGTGTCAGAAGATTCTCCCTGGTCGTTGTCAGCATTAGGGGGAAGTGTGACGACGTGAAAAGGGACAAACCGAATATGAGAGATTCGGTTACACGTCAACCCCCATGCAACGAAGCGTCACTCCAACACATAGAGCATTCGCAGCATATATAGAAGACGTGAAACACTCGTACTACCGTGGCTAAAGTCTAGAAACACTAGTAGAGCGTAAATATAGTACCTCAGAGTAATGATAACAGCCAAGAGCCATAATAATAGTAGCAACATATCACCCATCTCCATCATAACCCCCGCCCCATCTTCCCCCTATTCCCTCCAACCATGTCCATCACCCAACCGTCGCAATACTATCCAACTGCTCCGGCGCCGGCCTCAACCCAAAGATATCTCCCCCTGGCGGCGCCTTCAACCCCTTAACCGCCCCCCTCGCAACAATATCCCCCTCCTGCGCCGCAGCCCTCACATTATCCGTAGCCGCATACTGCGTAAACCCCAGCTCCGGATACGTCCACGCGCTCGCTCCCTCCTTTGCCGCCGGCACAAGAAACTCCACCGCCTTGAACAGCGTCTGCCCTTGCGGCCCTTTATACCGAAACAAGTCAACGCCCACCTTTCTCGCAACGAGCGCCATCCGCAAATGCGCGCACAAGTCGAAATTCGAATAGTGGAAGCTCCTCGTCCGAGCCAGCTCCTGCGGCTGCGAGCCGTTCTTGGTAATCTGGCTGTCGATAAAGTCCTTTGCAATCTCGGTCCTCTGCACAGCAAGAGAATGATTCCCCGTAAAGACTGCCAAGGCGGCAATCTGCATGTTGGCAAACGTCCCATGGTTGTTCTGCGCAGAAGCTTCCTCAACACCAAACGGCGAATCCGCAAGCCACGCCAAGAAGCGCTTGTTCCAGTCGACAAACTTGCTATTGTCCTGCTTCGTCCAGCCCGGTGCAGGCCCCGAGTTGAGAATCGCCACAGCGTCAACGACGTTCGTATACTCCTGACTGAAGTCGATGATGCCAATCGACCGCCCCGTGTTCGCGCACGGAATAATCTGCGCGTGCTCCAGATTTGGATTCATCGCCGTCTTGTCGTCCAGGAACCACGTCCTCAGGATATCCGCCGCGTGCTGCGAGTACTTTTTCTCGCCGGTGTAATACCACGCCAGCGACAGCACGTACGTCGAGTTGAACATCTTGCCCACCGAGACCCTGTCCTGGTACTGGTCGACCTCGGGGTTGCGCTCGCCGTCCCTTTGGATGTACGGACAGCCGTCGGGCGTATTGGGGTTGGGCCACCAGTACGGTGCTTGGGACGAGTAGTCGTGGATGGTGCCGTTGGGAGGAGGCTTCGTCTTGGCGGTGACGGTCCAGGGGCCTTGGGATAGCCACGAGTCTGCCTGGGCCGTGAGGTGCTTCAGCGCCGTCTTGAGCTCCCGGTCGCCCAGGTAGAGACGCGTCTTTGCATCGACGAGACGCCACCCGTCAATGACGACCGTGTCGGGGACCTTCAGGGGCCAGAGCAGGTCCCCGAGGCCCAAGCCGGGCAGGCCGTTGACGACGACGCCCGCCGCAGAAAGCAGGCCCAAAGAAAGCGATGAGAAACGCATTCCGTCTTGTAATCAAGTCGGTCAGCCAGTCAAATGATGAAGTAATGGACAAGACCTGGCTCTGCTTGAGCTGAGACTCGCCGTAAGGATAAACAGTTCAAGGACCCCCTCTCACAGTATTTATACACAAACAGCGTCTTACATATCGCACCCTCCCCGGACAGTTTCCCCAGATTTTCCCCAGATTCTCCTCCAACCCTTGACCAAAACGCTTATCCCACATTCGCTCCAATCGAGCAATAGGAAGATACTAGTAGTCATTGCAGTATAGTAGTTGCATCACGGCAAATATCCGACAGCCTCGGACAATTCTTCCGAACAAAAGGATGTCGTCTGGCATAATATTCCACCAATCACGCATCTAGCCTCGTGTTGATCGGAGGCCATCCCCCCCCCTTGTTCTCCCTTTACAAACCCTCCAACTTCAAGATGACAGAATGAGAATTCAGAGCAACGGAGGGAGCCCTGTTTGATGGACTAATGCAATGTAATCATGATACAGGGGCTCATCATTGGTCTCATTGCGTCAAATAGCATAGGTAAAACCGGCAATAAACCATACACACTAGGAAAAATAAAAATCATGAATGCTACCAACTCCTCCAACTCGCCTTTTGCCCCGCGGGTTTCGTCGTAAATAAGAAAAACACGGTAGTATAACCTCATCACTCTTCTCAAGAAGAAAGGAAGCTCCCCAAAAAGACACACCACTCACTCCTTGACAACCTCGGCCAGCTCGTCCGCCACGGCTCGGCCAGCCGTGCGCCCCGAAAAGATGCAGCCGCCCAGAAAGGTGCCCTCGAGCGAGTTGTAGCCGTGGACGCCTCCGCCGCCGAATCCCGCCACTTCGCCCGCGGCGTAGAGGCCCGGGAACGGCGTCATGTCTTTCCTCATGACGTTGCTGCTCAGGTTCGTCTCGAGGCCGCCGAGCGTCTTGCGGCTGAGCAGGTTGAGGCGGACGGCGATGAGGGGCCCGTGGGCAGGGTCCAGCAGCTTGTGCGGCGCCGCGACGCGGCTGCGCTTGTCTATCCAGTACGACCTCGCGTTGTGGATGAGCATGGCCTGGGCGTCCTTGGAGTAGGCATTGTTGAACTGGTCGTCGCGGGCGTCGACAACCTCCTTGATCCTGTCGTAGTCGAGCACCGGGCCGTTGCGCTCCTTGGCCAGCTCGTTCATGCCGGCGACCAGCTCCTTGAGCGTGTCTCGCACGACAAAGTCCTTGCCGTTTTCCTGGAACAGCTGCACGTTGACGGTGCCCTTTGAGGAAAAGAGCCTGTTCTTGAGCAGCTCCCAGATGCTCTTGCTGGTCAGGTCCGGGTTCTGCTCGGAGCCGGAGAGGGCAAACTCGCGCGCAATGATGCTCTGGTCGAGGATGAACCAGCTGTAGTCGTAGCCCGTCGCGCAGATGGCCTTGAGCGTGCTGAGCGTGTCCGAGCCCGGGAAGAGATACGGCGGGAACCGCTTGCCCGAGGCGTCGAGCCACAGCGACGACGGGGCCGGCAGGATGCGGATGCCGTGGTTGGGCCAGATGGGGTCCCAGTTCTGCAGGCCCTCGGTGTAGTGCCACATCCTGTCGCGGTTGACGAGGTTGGCGCCGGCGTTCTCGGTGATCTGGAGCATGCGGCCGTCGACGTGGGCGGGCACGCCGGTGACGAAGAAGTCGGGCACCTTGGGGCCCAGGCGGTCGACGGGCCAGTTCTTCTTGACGGCCTCGATGTTGCCGCCGATGCCGCCCGACGTGACGATGACGGCGGCGCCGCGCAGCTCAAACGAGTCGACGACGGCGCGCGACGTCTGGACGCCCCGGGGCGAGTCGTCGGCCTCGAGCACGCTGCCCCTGACGCCGACCGCCCGGCCGGTGCCGTCCACGACGAGCTCGTCGACCTGGTGCCGGAACTTGAACGTCACGAGGCCCTCGTCGGCCGCCCTGCGCACCGGGTCCGCAAAGACGCGCACCACCTCGGGCCCGGCGCCCCAGGCAATGTGGAAGCGCGGCACCGAGTTGCCGTGGCCGTCTGCCCGGCCGTCGCCGCGCTCGGCCCAGCCGACGTTGAAGAGGAAGCCCAGCCCGAGCGCCCGCACGTAGTCCTCGAACTCGTCCGTGGCGAAGTCGACAAAGGCCCGCGCCCACTGCCGCGGCCAGTAGTCCTCGTCGCGGTCGAACTGCGCGGATCCCAGCCAGTCGCGCATCGCCAGCTCGCGCGAGTCCTTGATGCCCATGCGGCGCTGGCTGTACGAGTCGACGAGGAACAGGCCGCCCAGCGACCAGAACGCCTGTCCGCCCAGGCTGTTTTCGTTCTCCTGGTCGACAATGACCGTCGGCACCTTGCGCTGGGCCAGCTCGTGGGCGGCCACCAGCCCGGCCAGGCCGCCGCCGACGATGATGACGGGCTTCTGCTCCTCTTCCGAGCCCATGGTGTGTGTGACTGTGGGATAAAAAAACGATTGACTTGAAAACGACCGACCGTATGTATATATATATAGTATAGAGATAGAGGATGGGGATGAGGAGGAGGAAGGTTATGTAGGACAGATGAAGACGAAGAAGCAGCAGAGCCAGATACAGGTGAGGGGTTGGGTGGGATGGACGATGAGGAGGTAACAAGAGATGACGACGACAAGATGAAGCAGAAACGGAACACAAAAAGAAAGAATACGAGAAAAAGTAAAAAAGAATAAAAAAAATAGGTCCAAGCTACGTGTACTCTACTCGCATGCGGGAATATTTTTATTGAGATTTTTGTGTTTATCCGTCGTCGAGGCTGCTTTATCTTGCATATGCAAAAGGGGAGGGCACGCTTCGATTGGGAGACTCTGGCCTGTTATCGGGTGATTTGCGACTGCCACGCCCGAGGTGGCTGCGTCCTCCGTCTCTCCAGCTACCAACAGCCAAGTAAGTGATACACCAGACAGATTATTATCACATGTACATACACACACTATCTGAATAACCTCAATGGAACCACATCGACTCACTATAAGAGAAACCGCCACAGGGGAGCCGTCCGTCACCGAGCCATTTACATACATATATATTAGTCCTCCTCAGCCCATCACAACCCAACGTTCTCTCGTATACAAATGACAGCCCAATCAACAGCCTCAATTGAGTTCGGATGGCAGTCATTTCATCGCTCTTACAATGCACCTAAAAAAGAAACACGGATAAGACCTAGAATCTCGCACTCCGATCGGGTCTTGATTCTCTCCAGCTGTCATACACCACCTACCTAGGTAACATTATCATCATGAATGGTGTAAATCCCCGCATTCTCCCCCGCCAATCTCCCAGGACCCAAAACCACATATCATATCCAATACGTTATGCTATCCCCTCACCATCTCTTCATCTCATCAGGTATTAACCATTAATAACTCTTCCATCTCATCCAAGGACATCCTCTGCAGACAAGCCTGACAATCCTCCCCTGACCCTAACCCTCCTCACCGTCCATCTTCTTTTCTTTCTCTTCTCGCTCTGAAAGCCGAGGCATTTCATCATACATACCTGTCCCTCTAAGTATGTACTCTCTCTCCCCTCCCCCGCCTGCTTACTGAGGTAGCCCTGGCCAGGCACACAACCCCCCAACGTGTCGTGATGGTCTCTTCACATGCAAAAACCCCCCGCCTTCCGCTCCCCTGCTCCTCATTGGGCCACTTGGGCTGAGGTGGCCATCGAGCCACTTTGGGTGATGTATGATGACAATGTGCTCCAGCAAAATGCGCTACAAAATCACCACCTTGATGGCTTTTCCTCATCTCCTGACCTTGACATGGCCCTTTTGCCAAGTTGATGCATGTCCATCAAGTAATATTGGTCCGACAATTACAAGAATTTGTCAAGGACAAGGCAGACAGTATCGCGAGGACACCACACTGTCGTCTAGACTACCTAGGTAGTATGTATCAAGGCTACCCTGCAAACGTTCGAGGCAACGCCTCATACAGCAAGAGCCCTTATATCGTCATCAACTCGTAGGTACCCAAGTCAAAGGAGCAGCTTACCAGGCCGTTTATAAGAGCATCTATTGATACCATGACAATGAGGTAATATCTATACTATCTGCACCCGAAGTACAACAACGCAAACCACAAGGGCAGAGCCATCATTTGACATTGTTGTGAATAATCAGATTGGGTGAGTCCGTCATCAGGTTGACCACCTTGTTCTTCATCCCAAGCTGCAATATGCGGTCCGTCAGCTTCTGCGTCGAGTCAAACTCCTCCAACGCCATCAGGTACAGCGCCAGCCCGGCAACGTGAGGCGCCGCCATCGAAGTGCCCGATAGCACGCGCGTCGCCGTGTTTGTGCTCACATACGCCGACAAGACGTCTTCTCCGGGAGCCAAAATGTTGACCTGGGGGCCAAAGTTGGAAAAGTTGGTCTCTTGCCAGTCCGAGTTGATGGCGCCCACCGTCATCGCCTTGTCGGCGGAAGCGGGCGAGATGAACGTGGCCGGAATGCCCTTGTTTCCCGCAGCAGCAACCGGGAGGATCCCCATGTCGGCGATGTGGTCGATGGCGTCGTTCAACGCTTGCGAATAGGGTCCACCTGTGTACTCGGCGTCAGCTCACTCCACTCTCTCCCACATATCAACACAAGTTCATCGAGGGCCACTCACCAAGAGACATGTTGATGATAGAACGGCCCTGGCGGCCCTTTGTCGTAATGTCATTGACTGCCCACTCAAGCCCCTCCATCAGCGTCGACGTCGTCGCCTCGTCATCCAGAAACACCTTGACGCCGATGAGCTGCGTCTTCTTGGCCACGCCAAAGGTCTTGCCGCCGATGATGCCCGCAACATGAGTTCCGTGTCCGTTAATGTCCGTCGGCTCCGTCTCGGGGGGACTGAAGCCCATGTAGGCGCGGCCCTCAAAGTCCACGTGCTTGGAGTTGATGCCAGTATCCAGCACGTAGGCAAAGGTTCCCTCGCCCGCGCTCTTGTCGTAGCGGTACAGGAATCCGTGTGGCTTCTTGTTCGAGAGCGTTGCAAGGCCCCAGGGCGGCTTCTCCTGCGTCGCAACGTTGCCGTGAATGGTGTATATCTTTTCCCTCTCGATGCAGTCGATCTGACAAACACCCAGTAGCGTTAGAGACGACAAGATCAGCACCAAAGGCGACCATCTGCACTCAGATCGTTGACTCACAAGAGTATCGTTCCAGATTTGTCGAACCGTGTCTCGATCGAGGACGGCGGTGTATGCCCGGTAGTCGCCGATGGCATACGTCCTCTTGACGCCAGTGCCGCCTTCGAACGTGCTGTTCTTGTTGCGATATTGGACGGCGGAGACGCGCAGGAGATGCTTCTTCAAGTCCGTGGGCGACAGGCCCTGCTTCAGGCCGATGACGTACTTGTCCTCGGATTCGAGATCTTCAAGGCTCAGAATCTCACGGGACCTGGGGCTGAGGGCCGGAGAAGCCGTGGCATATGGCACGATTGCCAACAAGACGAGGGCCAGCTTTTTCAACCAGGCCATTTTTGCTGTTCTTCTGACGTAGGTCTGTTTATACGTGTGACGACGGTGGGAAAGATGCCAGAAAGAAATGCTCGTAAGAGAAAAAGATCTACTGCTCCTCCAAAAAACGACACTGAAGTTGATGGCAATGCCGGCGGAATGTGTTAAGACTCCAATCCTGTGCTGCAGACATTCGGCCGTGGCAGGTATATATGATAGCACATGCCTCTGCAACTGCCTGTTTGCTGTGGGCTTCCGTTTCCTCTCCTCCTCTTCAAGAGCCGATTGTGCTTGCATTTGCGACTGGATTCTTCCTGCCACCACCCAGCGGCCATTTGTTCATCACCAAGTCAAGTATCATCCACATCGAGCGTGCCACGCAGGGATCCAGCAAATTCAAGATGATCGCTGATGCTATTGTAGGTATATATCAGTAACAATGAGAAGCCGTCTATAACGCCCGTACTTTGTCTGAAATTCCAACCGCTGCTTCTAGCCTGCATAGCAGATCCCTTGTACCCTTCTTTCCGATCCCAACTCCAGGTATCAGACTCCGAAGACGAATGCAAACAAAGCAAAACACCCATTCCCTGAACACCATATGTACAAGAACAAAATTCGTCTCACTCAAGCTTAAGCCAGCACGCCGTTGGCTTCAACCTTGCCCAGCTCCTCCTGCTCGGCCGTGGTCGCAACCCTAGGGTTTCGGCTGGGCAGAACAGGCAGCGCTTCGACCTCCTTGCGCGTAATGTTCTGCTTAGCCTCTTCCAAGCCCATTGATCTGAAGAATGAGATGGTCTCCTTCCATTCTTTCTGCTTTCGATCGTTTGACCATTTGAGCTCCTCGGCCATGACATCAATGACACGCGGTAGTGCACGCAGGGCGTTCTCAACGTCCAAGAAGGCGAGGCGCATGCGGCGGGAGATGAGATCGGCGGCGGTGCAAGCGGCTTCGGACCGAGCGCCATGGCGAATCTCGGCCTCAATGAAGGGCAGCGAGGGGATCAGGCGAGTGGCGGCATTGGAAGCGGACAGGATAGCCCAAGCACGATCGCCGTAATTGTGTGCTAGGTGGTGCGCAACATCGGCATCGATATGGTGAGCCTCCATCAGCTGAGAGGCCAAAGACGTCGAGTAGCCGTGGGCTCCAATCAGAGGGACCTTCTTGGTGATGCAGCGACCCGTTGTCTGAATACCAGGCAGACCGGCACCGCTGATGTCGGGCAGGGAGACCACAGAGGGCGTAAGGCCAAATGTCTTGATAGCCTCGTCGACCGCGTCCTGGGCCATCTGGCGGTAGGTGGTCCATTTGCCACCGGCGCAGGTCAGGAGGCCGGAAGGCGAGACGGTGACAAGGTGGTTTCGTACCAAAGACTCGGTGTTCTTGGCCTTGGGATCTCGGACCAGAGGTCGGATGCCTTCTCCATGTTAGTCCAACAAGCTCTTATCTTTATCTGCGGGTATAAGGAAGTGTCTCTCTTACCTGACCAGGTTGCCAGAATGTCGGACTGGCTCAGCTTCGCATCCGGTCGTAGAAGCTTGTTGACTTCCTTGAGAATAAAGTCCACGTCCTCCTTTGGCGCAATCGGCTCCCGTTCAATTTGGCAAGGATGGTCCGTCGTACCAGCAACGGTGTAGCCTTGCCATGGCAGCACGAAGACGACTCGCCCATCGGAAGTTCGCGCCTCGAGCAATCCCATGCCGTTCGGGCACACGCTGCCGGGAAACATGACGTGGGCGCCCGAGGCGGGAGCAACGAGCTCCATGCGCGACGGGTCGTCCATGCGCTCAATGGCATCAGTAAAGGGCCCGGTAGCGTTGATAACGCCCTTGGCCCTCACGGTAAACTCCTTGTTGTCGCCGTCGGGCATGGTATCCCGGACAGTTGCGCCACGAATTCGCCCGTTCACGTCTTTATCCAAGCCCGTGACCTCAACGTGGTTCAGAACGGTAGCGCCGTACAGCTGGGCAGTCATGGCGAGAGAAACGTTCATTCGGGAATCATTGTGCTGGCCATCGTAGTATACCAAGGCACCGACCAAGTTGTCCTGGCGCAGCAGAGGGAAATTGGCAATAGCCTTGCTTTTGCTCATGAAATAGGAGCCCTCAAGGCCCTGTGAGCCAGCGAGCAGGTCGTAGGCCTTTGTGCCGATCCACATGTAAGGAGCTTGCAACCAGTTGTCGAGAGGCAGCAGAATGGGAAGCGAGTTGGAAAGGTGAGGCGAAATCGTCAAGAAGGTCTTGCGCTCGTGCAGCGCCTCCATGACCAGCTGCAGTTGGGAGTAGTCCAAGTTCATGACGGCCTTTTCGAGATAGCGCACGCCGCCGTGGACCAATTTGGTGCTCTTGGAGCTGGTGCCCGCCGCGAAGTCATCGCGATCGACAACGGCCACCTTGAGACCTCGAGTCACGGCGTCAAGCGCAATTCCAGCGCCCGTCGCGCCCGCGCCGATAACGATGAGGTCGTACTCGTCGAGGTTCTCGTTGTCTTTGCTGTGGCGCCGCAGTTCAGCCAGCTGCTGCAGGCGCGATGGAACGACGGGGAATGAAGGCGGGATGATGCGCCCATTGCTGTCGCGCTTGACTTCCGCGATCGGCTTCTGAGTTGTGTGCGATATTCTGGTGTTGGCGTAGAGAGCGGCACCTCCAGCGGTTGCGACAGCGCCGAGACCCAGCAGGGGTCGTCGAAGGCTTGAGAAGCCTCGAACCATGGTGATGAAGTTGCGAAGCGGTTGTTGGAGAAAGGACACAACGAAACGCAGATAGCAGGGATCCTTTTGTTGGCAAAGCCTACCTGGCCTCTGTGCAAAAGCGCGATTGATGATGCTCCGAGGAGGTAGTTTCGTGGCGGGTGGGATAAGGCGCTCTTAAAGGAGGTAAGAAAAGCGACGACTTGTAGGAACTGTAGAGAGCACGAGGAGGAGAGTGAAGAGAGGCGAGTCCACCGTGATGCTCGAAGTGGAACAGGAAGAATCAGAAGATAGAATTTGCGTCAGATGAGGTGACTTCAATGATGCAACCGAGACTGAGCTCGGTGAATGACGGCCGACAGACGCTTGAACGTGGGTCAAACGAGATTGGGCTTGATATGACGATTAGGATGGGGTCTCGACACTAATTCGTGGGGCGAAAGGGGCGAGGAGGAGAGGAGTGAGAGAGGATGGGGGAAAAGAAGAGAAGCAAACTTGGCAGAGTCGATATCAGAGGCTTCGCAGTCGTAAGCCTTGTCTGTTTGACTCTGCTGGACGACCAAACCCGTAGCGTGTTCTAGGTCTTTCGTGCGACTTTTCCACGTGGTGGCTTGTTGCGTTGCGAGCCTCTGGGGCATTGATTGCACTCTATTCTTCCTTGTTTTCGGAGACTTGGGCGCTGCTCACAGTCCTGCTCACAGTCATGCTCACAGTCAGGGCCGCAAACTTGGGCCACATCACTGCCACATCTTCGTGATGTCACGCAGGAAGGCCTGCCGGATCAGCAACGTCGACCAGGCTCTGGCCCTGCGATCCCGATGAAGCCGGCTCGGAAGAGGTCCAGCTCGGATTCCCTGAAAAGGTTCGAATCGTCAACTCCCGGCCAATCACGCCGCAGCCCGGCCTCCGGCGTACGGCCAGCGCGGGTCTCTGCTCCACGCATCTCCAAGCAGTGCGCGGATGGTTGGCGCTCAGAGTGGAACAGGGCGAGTCAACTCGGGGGCGATTCGGGGCTGACGATCCGAAATCAAAGAGCCACGCGCCCAGCCTGGGGCCCTGAATGGACAGAGTCGATGACCAGCTCGGTTGTGGCGCGCGACAGGGGTTCCCTTGGCTGAGGGGGTCGGGAATGGCTCGGTAGAGAATCACCGAGAGCGACACGGCGTGAAGCTGTCAGGACGGGGTTAGAACCGATAGAGAAAGCCGTGATCGCGGCGCTCGTTCACCTGGCGTTGCCATTGGCGGAATGCTCCCATTCCGGAGCCTCGATGGTGATGGTTCCATATGAGGGATTGCATTCCCGGCGATGCGAGCAACTGCATGCCAGATGCTAAAAGGAAGAGGCGACTCCTCGAAAACAATCGCCGATTTGCCCTTGGCTTCTGCTGCCGCTCTGGTCACGTGCCCAGTTGGAAAAGCACCAGCCACAACCAGCCACATATTAGTCAGCCAACCACGATTCAGCGGCCGGTACCGGATAATTCTCCTCCAACATCAACCACACAACAAATTTGACGACCAGGGCCAGGGTTCAATCGTCTTTATCCGCGAGCCTCCCTCCAGGCTCAAAACGGACACACGCCTTTTCAGCTCCATACGAACACCAGCTGCATTCAGCTAATCAGCTGCCACGAGGCCATTGAGCCGTCAATACGATTCAGCCGTCCACAATGTCGAGAAGAGCAAGCATCCTCATGCATCGTCTTACATCCTTCAACTTTCAGCTGCCCGCACCATCATGAAGCCTTTTCAAAGAAGAGGCGCCGCACATTTCTTACGGCACGTCTCCTCGACGGTGACTTCAACTTTTCCTCCAACGGCAACTATTCAGCGTTCCGGGATTTACGCGGAAGTAACAACACCGTTTCGCTCACGATGTCTCCGTTTTCTCGCCAGTCTCCTAGCCAAGTACGGCCAAAGGCGCAGGGCGTGTGCATACGCTTGATACCTACCAGGTAGTATCGTCAACGCAACGCAGAGGCCACCTCCCGAAAACGAAAGGAAGGAAAAGGGAGGAAAACGACAAGTCTCACTTCTCTTTCCGCGGCAGCCAGCTCCACACGGGCCAGGTGACCATACTGCAGGCTCTGTCGTCTTTTGCTCCCCTTTGCTCGGAGAAGCCCGTGCAACACTTTACATGGTGTTTCTGGCTAAGCACGATATACACACCGCAAGGGTTCAGAGAGACAGCAGAGATCAGACGATGAACATGGCTTGGCAACAACGGCTGGAGGCGATATCGCTTAGAGACGCTCAGACCCAGAGCTTACCGGCAACGTTATTGCTTTGTCGGTATCTCACGATAGTGGCAACGAGCCTCGCCGGTGGACGCGTATTGGCAAGCGGTGTCGATGCTGGTGGCAACCCCATGCTTTAGCAGCATCAGGCAAGTGCCAGATGGCTGAAGTATCGGCCCGCATTGCTGTGCATTGAACTGAGCTGAAGAGGACCGATGCATGAGCTGTCCAAATATGCGGGCTACAACTGTTCTCATGCACTCAGTCCATCTACATCGCAGGCTGTTGGATCATGCAGACAGAGGTACCGTCTCCCTCGCCAATTTCTAGGGTGATAACGGTTCTGTGGTCATCTCGTCTGCTGCGGTTTCCATCAGGTCCCCAATCATCGAAACTACCTCTGAATCCTCATGCTCTGCTTTCATCACTTTTCATCACTCTCATTCACTCGGCATCATGTTTCCAGCAGGTTGGTACCAGCTATTATATGATCACAATTCCCCGTTGTTTTCAGGGCTCCCATCATGCATACACGCATCCTTGTTCCGCCTTTCTCCCCTTATCGATCACAAAGACAAGACAGATACCATCTTTTGATGCTCGATGCTCGAGGTCAACTTTGTACACAATTCTTGTCGAGTTTGAGGGTGGAATCAGACATTACCTCGGTATTATCATCGCTCGCTAAACTACCATCTGCTATACCAATACATTTTTTTCCCTATACACCCAACCATATACTCCAAGC
>LFMI01000664.1:45013-63168 GCA_001050175.1 Trichoderma parareesei | reverse complement strand
TTTTTTTTTTTTTTTTTTGAAGTGTTCCCTCCCTTTTCCCCTTTTTCATTGCTGGCCCACATCTTTTTCCATAATCCCTCCAATCATATATGATTCTGTTTTTTTCTTTGGCTGTAATCATTACCGAGACAATCCCCGTCCTGTTGTTATCATTATCTTAGGGTAACATCCCCAGCATCAGACCAAGTTCTAGACCTTCGTCTCGATGGTGGACTGATGGGTGTTGGACCACACGCTTCTGCGGGGCCGCATCAGACGTTGCAGTCCCAGCATCGGGGTGTTGATGGGGCTGGGGCCGGTGAAGATGAAGACGTCGTACAGAAAGCCACCAAACGCGCAGCCTAGGAACGGGGCAACCATGGGAATCTGCAGCTCATGGTTAGCAGACGGCACATCACCATGAACCATTGAACCGTTGCCACCGCCAAAGAGGGGAGCCACAAAGGGGGAACGATAGGAAGAGACACGATACATACCCAGAAATAGTAACCGCCCGCGGACCACACCTCATGACCATATCCAATCATGTAGGACACCAACCGAGGACCAAAGTCACGAGCCAGGTTGATGGCATAGCCCGTCTCCCAGCCGAAGCAAGCACCGATGCCAAAGATGAGGAAGAACAAGCACAGCGGCATCAGGTTTCCAGCGCCGATGTTGTTCGGATCAGCCAGGGCGAAGATGCAGAACATGAGGATGCTGCTGGCGACGAACTCGGAGAAGAACATGCCGGTTCGGGTCATGAAGGGCGCAGGGTACGTGCAGAAGACGCCGGCGGTGGCGGTAGGCCCCGTCACGGTCCGGATCCCGGCGCCCCCTTCAAAGGCATCAAAGGCCGACTTGTAGTTGCCATAGACGATGGCGGCGCCGGCCATGGCTCCGAGGAGCTGGGCCAGGGCGTACACGGGCAGCTTGCGCCAGGGGTGGCCGCGGTACAGGCAGTTGGCCAAGGTCACCGCAGGGTTGAGGTGACCGCCGGATTTGCCGCCGACATAGACGCCCAGCATGACGGCGATTCTGGGCTGCTGTTAGTCGGACGAGGCTCTCTTTCGTGATACTATGGCACTTGGCGAAATGCGGATGACCGCACTGAAGACTTACCCCCAACCCCAGGAGATGCTTTGGTAGTCACCCTTGGTGCCGCCACTCAGCACGACTTGCGCAACGACACCATCGCCGAACAGGATCAATGTCATGGTCCCAAGGAACTCGGAAAAGAAGTCCTGGCAGTAGTTTCGGATCTTGCTCCAAGCCAGCAGCTCCTCCTCCTCCAAGGAAGGCGTCAGGAAGATTGCTCTCTCTGCATCTTGAATGTTTGGATTTCCCATGTTGGTGTGGTGAATGGGAATGGGAGCGATCTTGTCGATGGAGAACTCAGATGCCTCTGCAGACTCGGACATTTGTCAAGATCTTTCAATATCTCGACTATGTGTATATCTGGTTGACGATATGCAAAAGCGATCACTGGTCACAGAAAACAGAAAAGAGAAAGAAAGCAACGTCCGAGTCTGGTTCTAGATATGGGTGAGGGTGGGTGGTGTTGTCAAATTATAGCTCTTTTGCCCCCTCCCTCCCGTTAGGATGCAGCAACAGCCAGACCGGCCTTCACGATATCTACCCTTTCCCAAGCCTGGCAAACGACAAAAAAGACGATTACTATTACGTCTCTCTTATCGTGGGTCAAGGTACGCAGCTACTAACCGACCACGCCCTACGAGCAATGTACAGGTCCCAAGGCTGGCTGGCATAGGAAAGCAGAAAGGCGACGACCAAACGACCGGGTACTTCGGTGCTGCAAGTGCACGATGAGATGAATGGGAGGGGAAGGGGGGGAGAGGGGCGTGTGTCCGCCAGATGAGCAGATTGCGCACACAGAGTGACAGGTCTGAAGAGACTGTCGAACAGAAAAGGAAGACAGATCTGGTCGAAGCAAACAAGGGTTCGCCCGCCTTGCTGCGTTGTGGACCTCGAGAACAATCGAGAACACGTACTCCCCCGCCCTCGAATACGGGGGGATGAGATGGAGAGGCTGGAGACCAACAATGGCGGAAAGAGATACAGGAAGAAAGGAAGGGAAAAAATGATGCAAACGAGCACTAGGGAAAAACCAAGAACCAATTGAGTTGAAGCTCGGGTGATGCCAAGGGCTGCCAACGTTGGTCGAGACGGACGACGGGAACTGAGAATCGGACGATGCTGGATGAGTTGACCGAAAGGCTGGCTGGCCTCGGGGTTGTGAAGGCGCAGTCTCGGGGTCGCCATCTCTTTTACGAAACATGCACTCGGCGGCTTACACCGAAACACTTCATGTCACTCGGGCTGTTCCATTGCCGTTGCCGTTACTGCTGTGCTACTACGTAGGTGGTAGTACGCAACAACAGCGACTGTCTCACGAGAGAGAAAAAACATAAACTGGCGCGCAACGGGCCATGGCCGAGGTCCAACTTCGCACACACTCGGGAGGAGACTTGTGTCCGTGGAGGGCATCAAATATGCATACGCAACCATATGCACCCCTCCCCTCCCTGGCTAAACGGTACTCGTACTATCGTGGCGGCGGCTAGGAAGGACCCTGGTGAGACGTCTCGATTCCCGGCCGCCGCCGGACGTGGCCGGCTGCAGAGGTCGTCTTAGCGCAAAAGAGCGGAGTGAGAAAGCAGCAAGCTCTTGTCTCTTGTCACAAAAGGAGGATTTGGCGGTGCGAGCGAGCGAGTGAAAAGGGGGAGAAAGAAAGCAAAGCACGAGACGGCAACAGACGAGAGAAAAGAAATAAGAGCAACGATGCATCCCTTTTTATCTTGGAGTCACACGAACAGTATCCAGAACGACGACTTCCCTCTCAGGCAACAGATCAGCACAAACAACATTAAGCTTCTGGGTCCTGTACAGACCTGCACATGAAGCGGCCCCCTAGTTGCGCCAGCCATGCTTGATGCAAGGATGGAGCGGCGCGCATCCCCCTAATGGGGAAAAAAAAGAGGACATTGCCGTGTGTCTGTCATGCACAAGTGCAAAGCATTACGGCTGCCTACTACTAATGCGAGGGAACGGCAATGCCCATCGTCGCTGGCTTCACCGGAGAAGAGCCGCGCCTGTCAAAAGTCTCTGCCCGTCTCGTGGCCCTTTTCTCTCCCCCCCTTTCCCTCCCGCCTCTCTCCTCCTCTCCTCTCTTTTACCGTTACCATATCCATTAGTCAAGACAGCGCCAACTCCCGCATCGGACCACGGGCGCTTATCCGGATCCTGGCTGCGGGACGACGGGATGGGATGGATGGGTGGTGTGTGCGACTGAGAAGAAAGGACCTTGCAGATTTCGGGCTCGGCCCAGCCACTTTCGGTATTGCAATCCCAAGCTGCAGCCCCCACCCCTCGCTATTCTCTCCGATCCAAGATCGCGGCCATGCTTGGGGGCTGGGGGACTATTTCCCGAGCGGTAGCGGCTTTCTAGCTGCGTTCCAGAGTGCCTAAAGCTTTCCCCAGGCGAGAAGAGCAGCAGCATGCAGCAGCAGCAGTAGCAGCAGCAGTAGCAGCAGCAGCGCTTGAGGCTAAGGTAGCTAGAAGGGTCCCCTTGAGCATTGGATGGGAGGATGAGAGCAGCTTGCGTTAGTGGGAAGTCCGGGGCGGCAGTGGCCCGAGGGCGCGGCCGTTTGGGGTCACGATGGGAAGCACTTGATGTGGTCTCCTCTGCATCTCTGCATCGGGGCCCCGGATCTGAGCTCGGGATGCTGATGCCCGAAACGGAGGCGCCCCTTGTAACGGTGCGATGTACTACTGTCACGTTGCGCGCGGGGGGGCTTTTTTGGAAAGGGATTCCTTTGGGGCTGGGCTCGATCTTTGCTAGTCACATGCGGCGCACTGATTAAAGTGCAGTCCATCTTCGATGGCTGAAAAGCCACAACGAGCCCAACCTGAACGGGGGAAGCCGAGGCAGATACCGAGATGTTGTAGCACGGAAGTCATCTCGTCTAGCTGCCCGTGGGGAAAAAAGTAAGCCGGAACCGCAGGTCCAGGCCTGCGGCTGTACAAAGGAGCAAATACAAACACAATACCACCCTATGGTAGCATCATAATCCGTAATCGTAATAGCATGGGCGAATATTTGCCCTCTCGGTACGGCGCTCCGTAATAAAAATAACACCCCCCCAAATCTCGGTGCCCCCAATTCGGGTCTTTTTCTCCACCAGTTCGGAACCCTCCCTCCTATGTACTCTCTCTCTCTCTCTCGTTGGGGGAGAGCGAGCGAGAGAGAGGCAGTGAAAGGCTCAGGCTCGGTCTTTGCTGCGCCAACCCTCGTCCATGTCATCTCCCCCTGATTAGCGCCCTCACCTCAGTTTCTCGCCCCCTCGTGACCGTTTCCGCCTCCACAATCTGGGGAGCCTGGAATTAGCAACTGTGGAACTGAGGGGTAGATCCCACGCGTCCCGTTAGTGAGTGCTTAAGCGCCGTGCGAGAGGGTGCGAGCACCGGAGTCGATGTCGAAATACTGATGTCCTCCCTGGAACCCAATTACTCCGGGGGGCGACTAAAGCAGCCCAGCCAGCCAAACTAGCAGCAAGGCACACGCTCACACTAGTAATGCCCGGCCGGCGGATGATGTTGCTTGTCTGCTTGTTCTTGTGTCAGGGCCAAGAAGCCAATCTTGTCTGGGGGGCGACATAAAGGGCCGCTCGTCGGCCTACCTTGAGCCACGCAACCACACACTTGTCCGGTTTCCTCACTTCCTTATACCATCAAACGAACAATAACAACGCCGCCCTCCTCCTCCTTCATCCTCCTTCATCATTTTTCTCATCGTCATAGCATTGCGTTGCCAGCTCTGTTGTGTCTGTCAGTTTATATAACAAAGCCTTCCGTGTCTCTTTCTTCTTCTCACACTATATTTTTTTTTCACCTCTCATACTCACAAGACCCACACCTTTTCCGCCACAACTGCTCCTACCAAAGGCACACTCGCACCTTTGAATGATCTCCTCCTTGTCCAAAAGACTCAAGTCCAGAAGAAGTTCACGGAGTTCCAAAGCCATGATCCGACCCAGCTTCGTCGGAGCCATAGACCAGGGCACCACCAGCTCTCGGTTCCTCGTCTTCAACCAGAAGGGTGACATGGTCGCAACACATCAGCTAGAGTTTCAGCAGCACTATCCGCATTCTGGGTACGTTTGTCGATCCCCATGATGTCACATGAATTTCTTGATGTCATTTTGAAATTTCGCAACGCAACAAGAAACGAGAAGAACTGACATCATTCGCAGTTGGCATGAGCAAGACCCTGAGGAGCTCGTCCGGTCAGTAGAGATTTGCGTAAATGGCTGTGTCGAGGAGTTTGAGAACCAGGGCCACACCCGCGAGCAGATTGTCGCCGTGGGCATCACCAACCAGCGCGAGACCACCGTCGTCTGGGACAAGACGACGGGCAAGGCGCTGCACAACGCCATTGTCTGGACTGACGCTCGATCACAAGAGCTGGTCCGCAAGCTGAAGCACCGCATCGGCTCCGGCGAGCTCAACAGCCGCTGTGGCCTCCCTCTTTCCACATACCCGTCCGCCAGCAAGCTGTTGTGGCTCCTTGAGAATGCCCCCGCGGTCAAGGAGGCCTACGAGCGTGGCACTCTGGCATTCGGCACAGTCGACTCTTGGCTGGTATACAAGCTGAATGGCGGCCCAGCCCGCAACATCCACGTCACAGATCCCTCCAACGCCTCGCGGACAATGTTTATGAACATTGAGACCCTTGAGTACGATGATGACCTCCTTGACTGGTTCCGCATCGATCGCAATAAAGTCACGCTTCCCAAGATTGTCCGCTCTTCCGATCCCCAAGCGTACGGCTCGCTCACCACCACCCATCTCAAGGGCGTCAGGATCACTGGATGTCTCGGCGACCAGTCTGCCGCCTTGGTTGGCCAAAAGGGCTTCTCCGCCGGCCTGGCCAAAAACACATATGGCACCGGCTGCTTCCTGCTGTACAACGTAGGCTCCAAGCCCGTCATTTCCAAACACGGTCTCCTGACCACGGTTGCCTTTGACTTTGGCGAAGGCAAGCGGATGTATGCTCTCGAGGGCAGCATTGCCACCGCCGGATCCAGTGTCATGTTTCTGGTAAATAACTTTGGCTTCATCGACTCACCATCCAAGCTGAGTGTTCTTGCCGAAGAGGTCGAGGACAGCGGAGGCTGCACCTTTGTGACTGCATTCAGTGGTCTCTTTGCCCCTTACTGGATCGACGATGCTCGAGGAACCATTTTCGGCATCACTGCCTATACCAAGCGTGGCCACATTGCCCGTGCCACCCTCGAGGCCACATGCTTCCAGACGCAAGCCATTCTGAAAGCCATGGAGAAGGACAGTGGAAAGCCGCTCACAGAGCTCCGTGTGGACGGTGGCATGTGCGCTTCCGATTTGATCATGCAGGTACGTGTTCAATTCCTCCCTCCCAGCTTGATCATCCAGGCTAACAAAGTATTAGACCCAATCAGATTTCATTGGCTTCCCTGTCAACAGACCAGGGATGCGTGAGACAACGGCGCTTGGTGCTGCCATGGCCGCAGGTCTCGCTGTGGGTGTCTGGAAGAGCTTTGAGGATTTGAAAGACGTAAACAACGATGGCCGCACCATCTTCCGGCCTCAAATCTCAGAAAAGGAGGCGCGCAAGAAGTTTGCCCGATGGGAGAAGGCCGTCGATATGAGCAGAGGATGGCTGAATGAGGTTGAGGTACAATGATGCAGTACCTAGTGTTTGAGTTGTTTTCACTTATGAAGCGCTTGTAATGTTTGTCAGTTAAGAAACCCATAATACATCAGCGGTTTGCCTGTTCATAGTATGGACCCCAAATATGCCGACTGCGTCGGCCCCGAAGTCCTTGGTGGACGATGGTGGTGCGAGCATGCAAGGACGCAGACACACTCGCATAGATGCACGATCTGTATTGTGACCGCGATATGCACATCTTCCGCGTCGTACATTGCACTGCTCCTAGCAAAGGGCCCGAGGGCTGAAGGTGTCACGGTAGCATGGATCACACATATTATGCATGCCGCTCAACCTCCCAATCTAACATCTCAATGCAAGTGCTGTGACTTGAGGCATTGTCAATCCCGCATCCTCGCGTGGCCCGCATGTGTGCTCGTACGAGCTGGAGTTGGCCCCACGATGTCGCCTCCCCGGAGCCATGAATGCAAGTCCGGAAGCCCACCGAGGCATGTAGTATTGTCGGTCCTGTTGTGTTGATGCACCCTGTCGAGTTCCCACCATATAAGGCTTCGGGGTTGTATTCCCGGACTCGTTGATCAATCCATGCAGCGTCTCGGTTTCCAAAAGACCGAGTGAGGGTGGAGACGAGGAGCGGATCGCCAGACAGGATTACTGACTGACATTCCGTTTCATTTGGCATCGCCAAGACAGCATAACGGAAGCGAGGGGACGCTAATGGAGTTCGTGTCCATTGATCACGGCCGGGGGAGGCTGTTTGCTCTGCCAAGCCAAAGTAACCTCGATGATCCATTTCCTTGTCTGGAGAACAAAGACTGCAAAGGCCCGCGAGCTTATGTGTGGCCGTCGCTTGACGACCCCGGCCACTAGCGAGTCCCAGTAGAACGATTGGAGAACAATTGGGGCCGCTCAGATAAAGTTCTGCCTTCTCCGCATTCTCGTCGACGACCGTGCTTGGCTTTTGAAGACCAAGATGTCGGTGCTTTTGGGGTATCCAGATACGGACTCGAACAGCAGCGGTTGAGCGGCATCCCTGCAGGAGCGGGGGCAGTCGGCAATTTGTGAAATCTTCACCAAAGGCCTCGATTCTTCCTTAGGCCAAATCACAACTTAGCCTCCGACGAGCTCCAACGGGGGAGCGATACGAGAACGGCTAGTGAAGCCCTCGTGGTGGGAGCCCTCAACATGCGGGTTTGCTGACCAGGGGCCTTCCAACACCGCAGCGCTAGGCGCAAATGTGGTCTCGGAACTCGAGGTAATCCCCGGCTTGGAGAAGCTGCGGACGCATGGAGGGCGAGAGGGTGTATGGCGATGCTCTGCGTTTGGGAGGCAGGTCGATCTGGAGGTGTCTCGTGATGCTCGCTCGGTGCGTCAAGGCGGCACTTGGCAAGGCAGCATGACGGAACGTTGATTGAGGCTGTCGACGATGGAATTGGACGGAGCCTGATGGAGTGGGATTGATTAGATGGTGATTGGAAAGCCGGCCGAGTGGCGTTGGCTCGAGAAGCGACGGACACACCCTCACCACCACATGCAGCCTGCGGAGTCGTGGCATGAAGCCGCGGCATCTCGACTCTCCAACCACTTCCCCAAACAAGACAGGCCAAGGATCGCGGGGAAGGCAAGAGACGAGACCAATTGAGCGCCTTTCCCGCATCGTCGTCAATGCAAAGAAGCTAAGTCACGGAATGGGCTGATGGCTAAACGGCAGAAGCAAACGATGGAGATGGCAGAAGTTCAATGCCTACTAGGTACTAGGTGGCCTTGTCGATGCCCTCTGACAGCCCTGGAGGAAACCAGCCCGGCTAATGGGGAGCAGCAGGGCATGTCCCTGCCTGTAAACGGTCTGGAGGCGCAGTACGTAGTAGCACAGCGGATAGCTTCCCCAAAGGGCCTGTAGCCGGCGCCTAGAGCTGCCCGTCATGCGTGCTGTAAACTGAGCCGCTACAGCGCCGCCAGGGGTCCTCATCAGCAGAGCCCAGCGTATTCCCGGCTGTTTGACAGCACTATTGAACCTCCACTCCATTGGACTGGATTGGACAAGTCCCGATCGTTACTAATGAGGAAAATAGACAACCAATAACAGGCCACGATCCCCCACCTCCATCCCCGAGCCTTGCAGAGGCGACCAAAACCACCACGAGTCCGAAGGCCAGACTCGCCGTGGTTCAGGGCCAGGAATCAAATGACGAGATACTGCCCCCCCGCGTATCCCCAGCGGCGTCGACTCCGACTCTCTGCATGCGCGATCGGGGACAAGGTCGCAGCACCGATCCAGCCCGAGGCCGCCTCAAGCTCAGCACATGCGCATCTGAATCATGCAGCACGCGCCGCTCTCGCTGTCCATGGCCGAGGACGACGCAAACTCGGCATCGAGCCACGACGACGGCTCCAGTACTGACGAAACCACGCCTGCCGTTGCCTCGTCGTCGCAGAACGGCTCTGAGCAGGTGGCCGGCAAGAAGCGCAAGCGGGCCAAGTATCAGAAGACGTCGTATGTACTGATCTGTCCTCTCATCTACCTATCTCTTCTGGCATCTATCAGCATCTATTCTTGTCTCAAACACCCCCCTTGCCATCTCATCCTGAGTTCTCCCTCATCATCTCACATCAAATCATGTCGCCTCGGGTTACATAGGCCATGACTTCCAAGAACAAGATTGAGTGAATGTGACAGCCACTCGATCCGCATACAAGAACAGCCTCGCTGACCCTCTCATCTCTCTTCTTAGCTGCGAGCTCTGCAAAGCGCGCAAGGTCAAGTGTGACCGCGCCGAGCCCGCATGTTCATGGTGCGCGCGGCACAACCGGACCTGCGTCTACCTTGAGAGGCAGAAGCCGGGCAGCCGCATCGGCTTCAGCCTAGAGCTCGAGGCCAAGGTCAACCGCATCGATGCCTTGCTGCAGAGCCTGGGGCGCCGTGTCGAGGAGCACATCGCCAATGATCATCAACCCGGCTCACAGACTCAGGGCCTCTCGCCGGCTCTCAGCAGCCACCTGCCATCTCCAGCTGATGCCTATCATCAAGATGGGGCGAGGCTTGGTCCGGTGGGAGCTGCTCGGAGCACGCCTACTCTAAGGCCAGGCCTTGTAAGCCCGTCATGGGATGCAAATGGCGCCGACAACTACCAAGATGCGCGGATGCCGCCCCATGCCAACACCAACTCACCTGTGGTCAACAACGCGTATGCCCAGACTTACCCGTCCTCTACTCTTTCAGCCTCTCGAAGAGGACCCTCATCCATATCCGCCGTCAACGACTTCCCCCCTCACGACATTGTATATACCATCGTCGATCTCTACTTCAAGCACTGCAACCCCTGGTGCCCCATCTTGGACCGCAAAACCACGTTCGGCCTCTTTTTTGGGTCAACATCCCTCAACGAGCCGGACCGTGTCCTTCTACATGCCATCGTGGCCACGACCTTGAGGTTCCTCAAAGACCCTCGGCTGTCTCCGGAGATGAGAGCCCATCATCATGCCGTGTCGAAACGAATCGTGCAAATGTATACGATGGAGAATGTGAGCGTCCCCGCGCTCAGGGCCTTGATCATACTCAGCTTGGATGAACTAGGCACCTCGAACGGCCCCAAAGGCTGGAACCTCCTTGCGCTTCTGGCACAAAACGTCAAACAGCTGGGGCTGTGCGAAGAAAGCAGCGTCTACCTGTCCGTCCAGTCTGACAATCTGCCGCACACGGGCTCCATACGAAGAGTCACTGCTGGACGGCCGGACTCGTGGATTGAGGATGAAGGGCGGCGGCGGATGTGCTGGATGGTGTATCTGCTTGACCGATACGCAACCATAGCCACGACAACCTTTGACTTTATGCTGGAAGACAGAAAGATGCAAAGGGTCCTTCCGAGCTCTTATGATCTCTTCTCCAGAAATGTTCCAGTCGAGACGCGGTCTTGGGTATCGACATCCCAGCCGTACGGCACGACGGGATATGCCACCAATAAGCCGGAAAATCTGGGCAGCTTCTCGTACCACTGCGAAATCTTGAGGATACTCAGCAAAGTGCACGAGTTTCTGAAGACGCCTGTCGATATCACATCTTCACCCGATGTGGCCAGCTGGCGAAACACGTACCGATCCTTAGACAACGCACTTGACGGCTGGCTGAGGAGCCTGCCCAGCGACTACAGCAAAATCTCGGCGCTCTGCCACTCTGATCCGGGGAGCCGAGTGGCAAACTGGTTCATGTTGCACGGCGCCTACGTTACGTCTGTCGTACGACTGCACTCCTCAGCGGCGTATCCGACCGTCAGGTCGCACCTTTTCGTCCCCTCGTATTACGCCATGCAGCGGTGCTTGTCCGCCGTTCAGAGCCTCGCAGACATTGCCCGAGATGTGTTTGAAGCAAGTGGCCTGGATAATCTCGGGCCTCCCTTTATCTTTGGTCTCTGGGTTGCCGCAAGACTGTTGCTCGTCCATGCGGCCTCTATCGGCTGCCCTGTCGACCCCAAGATTGAGTTCTTCATCGAGATACTCGGTCATATTGGGCAGTACTGGGAGGTTGCCAACAACTATGCCAAAATTCTTTCCAGAGCCGTCCAGAGAGGGCGGCAAGGAGATATGAACTTTACAGCCATGCGAAGGTGAGTCTACTGTTGATTGCACCACCACCACCCCCCTTGTTTCACAACTCCATGTACTTACTATTAGCCAACAGGAGCGCGCACGATCTTGCAACTTTGACATCATCAACGCGACAATCGGGCTCGGAGCCGACGTCGACACAAGTGACTTCGCTAAGCGAGCTCGACAACATTGACATTTTCGACTTTTTCAACTACCCAAAATTACTGGAGCCTAGATCATCGAATGGCCAAGCATGGCATACCCAGGGCGTCAACGGGTTGACCGGGGAGTCTATGAGAATGCCGGATCCTGAGTCGGACTGGTTGGGGTATAATTCGCAGTTTCAATAACGGGTGGCGGCATTGAGGTTTTTTGATTTAGCGTAAATAGTCATGAGCGGCGATACCCTGAGCAGCAGTTTATGCGTGGAGTCGGTGCGTCTGGATATGAGTATCCTGGGTATATATATCAATCTTTTGAAATTGTATATAGTTCTGTTGTTGACACTTTCCAAGTAAAGGTACCATGTACTCCAGGGCATGGTGAATATGGTTCATAAGAGCTTTACAAGGTTGATATCTGGTGACTTGCGTGGTTGAGGAGTGATAGCAAGCTTGTCGAATCATGAAGCACATGCGTAGCTCATCAGCCTACGATGCGTTCGATTCCATCGTCAAAATGCTTCTACTCCTTGACTTCCTGAAGTTTTCCAGTCTTAATATCATACACATATCCATAGACTTTCAAGTCCTTTCTCAAGTACGGGCTATCCTTGAGAATCATCATATCTTCAACAACACTAGACTTCAAACTATAACAAACCGCACTCTCAGCTTCGAACTTCCCCAAGAAATGAATTGCAAGAATCGGCTACTTACTCGACAATCTCGCCGAAGTCCACTTTAGCAATTTCATCTGCATGTTCAGGTGCCTTTTCGGTCAGACACTTGTGCAGATAGTCGTTTCGGAGGTGAGTGAGTCCGCAGTCTATGTAACAGGCAATTCATTAGATGCTTGAGTCGCTACCGGTATTACTTGGGTAAGGGGAGAGAATTGAATAACATGCGCACCAGTGTGGTGGATGACAATGACTGCTCCGACGCCAAGCATGTGGTCGACGCAGATGATTGAGCGAAGAGCTTCGCTGGCACGTCCACCTGCATTACGAACCTCACTAATTTCTGTAAACAGGTCAGGAGGTGCTTGGTTCCAAGCTTCTGCAAAGGGGGGGATCGGTTGGGTAATACTCATGCCAATTCCTCCAAAGAATCTGTCTGGAAGGACACGGGGGTCGCAACAAGTCACTGCCAGCAAATGATATCAGTTAGCACCATAGAAATGGAGAAATACTTTGAAGGGGCTGTTGGGGTTACCGATCATGAGCACACTTGCACCGGGAGGCAGCGTTGCCTTCATTTCTTCAAAAGTTGGCAAAGGCTGGTGCGTCAGGGAGCATTTCCTTAAAGACAAACAAGCGTTAGAGGAAACTCATTGCAAGGAAAATAGGAGGGGTCCCTTACTCGGCATGCTGGATAAGACCCTGGACGAGTCCTTCGTTGAAAAGCATTATGCGCTTGCTGAAGGTGGTGAAGATGAGAAGATGATTGTGAGAGTCATTGGCACAGAGAGTAGAATAAAGCAGAATCGGTGAGCCAAAAGAGCTCTTCTTATACATGTCTGCAGCGGGATGTATTGCTGTGTCATGATATCCTCAACAATGGAAGTAAACGCGAATGGTTTCCTGATACGGGATAGAAGCAAAATATGCTGATCTCAACGGCCAGTGATCTCACGATCTCCTCGTACGCAGAACTTATACATAAGGTACTTTAATAATCTCGCCTTTCGCTTCCTAATATGGATATCCCTCTCGAAAACGGCAAGAGTCACTCTAGCCAACGGTGTGAAATAAGTACATCCAAGGGGGAATACTCACAGAAGGAATCATAGGTAAGGTAGTTATCTATAGGAATTGCCCATGTGGACATTCTCAAGTCTATCATCATACTCTAACAAGACCGAAAAGTCTCACGGAGACTTCCTTTCTCCAATCGGAGGAATATGAAAGGCAAGCCGTATTCCCATCGAACCAAGTCTCGAAATAATCTCCTCACACCACAAAGTCTCCTTCACCTTATTCCCTCGTCTGAAGACCTGTAACGCCACGTTCAGGGGAAATAGCATTGCAGCTGGACCGTAAAGTTTCATCTCGGGTCGGAGATGATACCTGACACTTTGACAGATATCGTTTGCCAGAGTCAACTTCTTGTCTGACAAGGCTGTGGCTTTATGCTTTGGGATGGCGGAGCTGTCAATCTCGTGTCTGTCACAAACAGCTTGCAAAGATTCCATTGCTATCTGCACAACCAAGAGAACGCCCCAGTAATGTGCGATGGTGTTAGCAACCAACACATTGGTGAACTCATATGAACTGGGAAATGCAGCACCGGTGTCTGAAGGTAGTGCCACAGGCCACCAAAGGAGTCTGGATGCTGCACTCGTGTTAAGGTTTGTCTCCCAATCTTCGAGGCGAAGCATCTGAGCGTTGAAGTCCTTATACAAAGCCACAATGATCTCATTTTGATCCTTTGGGCCGCTGTTGGAAATGGCAACGAGCCGCTGTAACAGTGCCGGTAGACCAGAAATCTGATCCAGCAGACTTTGCATCAACGATTTCGGTTTTGATGAAAAAGATATTGTCTTCCAGACGGACTCATCTAAGAAGGTTTCTGTGCGGTGTTGGATAGCTTCAAGAAGCTGTTCCATGTGTGAGTGACATCGTGGATGGTTTACGCCAGTGTATTTTGACGTACCATGAACACGCGAAAGCTCGTGAACAGCTGATGTAGAATGCCATCCTTGAAAAACATCGGGTCCTTTTTCTTGTATTAGCTTGGAGATACCTCGAGTGTGCGCCAGCCAACCATTGTGCTCTGTGCCTAATAGGACCTGAGAAAGGACAATGTCAGTGATCTGCATCAATACCAGGCAGCAATTTTTCGTACTTCAGCAACAGTCAAGCATAATATGACCGTCAGCAATTCCTCGAATGAGCCCTCTTCGATGCTACCGAGGGTAGTCGTTAACAAACGAAGTGTCTTGCCATACTCTTCAAGCGCCCGCGGAGCCTTGCCCAGAATCGTGTAGCCCAAAGCCTTGACCGCACACTGAAGAACATCCAGATGAATCGACGCCCGCGCTACAATCGTCGGTAGCAGGGTAACCCAAGAACCGCAAACCCTCGAGTCAAGGCAGGCAGCGGTGCCTTCTACGGTGCTGACCAACGACCTCTCCTCCGGGGGCCAATTCCCAATGATGAGGGAGATAAGATAATCCAGCTCAGAGTCAAATGTCTTGCTAGGCTGTGATACCTGATACTTGATCGCGGGTCCCTTGGTGTGTCGACGTCGCCGCCTTGTTTTGCCTTGTTCGGCGGTGGGTTGGGCATGAAGACGAGGGGCAGCTGGGGGTTGAGGATCGTCGGGGGCATGTGCTCTTCTTCTCCGGGGCTTGGTGGTCCCGATGTTCCCCTGGACAAAGATGGTCTGGCGGTGATAGCCTCCACAGGTCCGTCCTGTTAACAGGCATTGCGAGCAGGACGGGGACTTTCGATCACACTTTTGAGCCGGTTATCACAATCTCCTGGCTTGTCAACAGATGGCACAGACTGACCGCTATTCGCCGAGCAGCGCAGGTGCTGCATCTCTTGGCTTTTCTAAAGTCGCTCATGACCGCTATTGGCACAGATGTATATTACCCTGCGCAATCTTTGTTCCGAGGCTTTTCAGTATTGCTTTGTATTCTGGGGTTCAGCGGATCATGTGGAGAGAGGTATGTTTGGTATCAGAATCTGGGCATGTTGTGGCCGCGATTTCTGAGTCGTTGTCCTGTCATTCATGGCTTTGGCCGGAAAAGGAAACAGTTCGCGTTTAAACGTGCAGCTGTTCCCACGTAATAAGTTGACCTGGGGGTAAGCCACACGGGGAAGATGACCAATGCTCACAGTAATCAAAGTCAATGGTGGCATGGGATGGTAAGGGAAAGGGAGTGTGTCACTGTAGTCTGCGTTTGCGTCTGGGTTCATTCGATCTCGTGGTCATCTAAAGGTGAAGAGACAGATTCTTCAATTACATATAAACGTCATCTCTCCAGGTTAGTCATTCTCAGCTGTTCGGAAGTATGGGTATTATTATACGGTAAGCAACACTCACTACATTTTGAAACAAACTCACCATCTTCAACTCTCCTCTGGGCCGTCGCTGGTGCATCAGGCATCAAAGTGGCAACGCACACATAGCTAGGCTTCGACATCCTGCTGCCTTCGATCAGCGGAAACCCAACAGTTTTCGGCTTAAGACTAGCCAAGATTGACTGAAGAGAATACAATCAAAGGCTTTTTCTCTGACGGGCCTGTTTCATATTCTTTCTCTTCACACTTCTTCTCATCAGGGGTAAAGTAAAATAGCTCACCAGTGCCAATAGCAATTTTAACAGTAAATGGGCCAGGTATGGAATGACGAGCCCCTACAAGACTTTTACGGCCATCTACTCCATCAGCCAGATGGGAGTTACAATCTGGTATGCCAGGGAGGGATTTCCGGTTATCTCGCTGTCGCTCTGGGGGATTCCCGACTTGCATGGCTTGGGTCAATTGGTGAGGCTTGATAGGAAAGGGGCTGATGGGTAGGTTACCGGGTAGAATCAGGGAGGATTCGATGTACAGGATGGGATAAAGCTCGATCTTGCACTCAAACTGTCTCACCCCATGTCTGGACAATTTCCATCCTGTGAAGGGCTTTATTGCTACTTTCTAATAACACGAGACGCTTATCAACATAATCAATCGCACTCACTTTCTGCGAGGACAATGGGCATCTTATCCTCAGGATCTCGATGAAGCGTTATGCCAGTATGAACTGTCCATAGAATCAGGACTCCAGCGTAGTTGTGAGCATGTGTTTGAATATTGGAAAAGATGGAGATGATTAGACACCATATGGATGGATGTAATCGATATGAGAGATATAGGAGATAGATGACCAGTAGAGACGAGGGTTGTTACCTACTTGCCTAGTAGATCCCCCATATCCAGGTAGTATTGGAGATACGGTATACGTTCGTCGGTGTGGGGAATGATCCCACACAGTCTTACTTGGGGAGCGCTCTTCACCATGGTTCATGCAAATGACCTAGCGATGCAAATTTGGTACGTACGTACCTTTGCTGATGAAACAAGGGCGGTCTGTCCGGAATATCAGCCACCGTCAAGAAATGATACCCTATGTAAATGCCAATTTGGCAGCTCTTGCCCTCTCTCGGACCTCAATCTCGATATAGGATGGATGTCTGCTATTACTAGAAGCCTCTTACTCATGAAATAGCCAAAACCTGGAGAACCAGATTCGTGTAAACCCCCTTGACATCAGACTAGTCTTCATACCATAAGTGGCGTCCCGATGGCCGAATCAGTGAAGACGTGCTTGGTCATGAGATGGGATACAGCCAGGTGCTGTCAGCTTACATGAATGAACACACGAGCGGCGTGCCCGGAAGTCCAGACAATGCAGATCGACCTCGCCCAGTGTGGCATACAGTATGTGCATCGTCGGGCTTTACGTTCTGGAAGCTGAGGCCAAACAAAAAGTGGAATATCAAGGATTGTGCCCAAGGGGAAATAAACGCATGATGGTGCCCAGGGGGAAAATATGGACCCTATTGATTTTTTTCATCGATTGGGGCCGATGTATGGGGATTCTTCTCCATCGAGCCCCTGACTTTGCCATCAGACGGATGGGCCTGGAGAGAGTTGCCCATGGAGAGAGAGTCCCAGTTCTCCGAGGGTGGTGGATGGGTCGAAAAAATGCGGTTCGCTAGGCACCAGTATTATTCTGCGGGTATTGGAGGAGTCAGCTCCATCTGATCAGCTTGGCAGCATCCCAAGCACTGGAGCAGAAATTGTTCAAGTAAGGGGTTTGGGGGTACAGAGAAGACTGTCTTGCGGTCGAGCTGAAAATAGCTTTTCTCCATTATTCGTCTCGACCCAGAAATTGAGAGACATGATAGGGACGAAACTGAGGCAGCAGAGAGAAGGTTAGCTGTTGCAGGTCGATGAGCGGATAAGAGACTTGATCCTGATTGTGAAAGCCTGAGACCCTGATTGATCGACATGCGCAGGGAAATAAAGAACGAGGGCATTGGGGGCAGCAAGACATGTCAGGCGGGAATAATACTGAACGGTACATGGATACGGATCACGGTACTTGCTAGTAGCTCGAGTGTCCAGGCAGCCATATTTGGGATCTGAAGGCGAAGCGAAGGCGTGGCCACGATTCAGTTGCGCCGAGCGTGACGATGAAGCGAGCAGCTCTAGCGCCAGCTGAGCCCGACGAGGCCAAGCAAACGAGGGTCGAATCGAATTCGGCAATATTGCGGATTTGCTGGGATTGGGTGATTGGGTGCAGCGACCGAGAAGGGTTGCCTATTGGACTGACGACGTTGAAGGCGATTCTTCTTCTCCAATTGAAATTGGCGTAGGCGTCGCGAGGCTGAAGCCGTGCAGGCGTGAAAAACAATTTTCCGCCCCATTCACCAAATCATTCTGCACGCTACCAGGCGCTAACATCAGCGACCATTTGAATTTCTTCATCAGGGAAAATCAATCAAAAGCCTTCGAGAAGCTGCATCGAAACCGCGAGAAGGCGAAAAGCAAGTTCATACGGCGTCCTAAGCACTGACTCGGGGTTCCACGGCGCTCCATCTACCGCCTCGGCCGGTGCCTCGTCATTGGCCATAGCGCCCAAGAGGCTGCTCGGCAGGTCCCATCGCGCCCACATCAGCCTCCATCACCGCGACGTCATCGGGG
>LFMI01000664.1:32886-44935 GCA_001050175.1 Trichoderma parareesei | reverse complement strand
GGGGGGGGGGGCTGATGCTTGTGCCTGCGGGCGCGCAGAAACTGTCCGATGAGGTGCAGACAGGCGAGGCAAGGGGCGCGCCGCTCGGTCTGCCTCCTCATCGCCAGCAAGGTTTTCGCACGCATCTCGGGGAGATTTGTGAGGGGGATCGTGATGGCTAACGCTTCAGCATGGACAGTCGCTAAGCAAGAGGGCAAGATGTCAATCTACGAGGCACGCGCGATCGGTGCTCTATTACTGCTTCGCCAATGGCCGGTGGTGGCTCGATTCCTTGGCCCGATCGATGCTCCCCTGCTAGCCTCTGGTCAAGTGCCGTATTCCGGACCAACCGCCGCCACTCACAGCGAGGTTCTGGCGCCGCTGCCGAATCAAGATCGGAAGCGCTGCTTGGCACTTTGAGGCATAGCGCGCTCGTACCACTGCGTGTACTTGTGTGAAAACGCCGTGGGCTGAGGCTAAACGGTGGCGGCCAGGGACTTGGGCCATTGTCATGTTGGAGAAAACATGAAAGTTTGGCAGAGGCAAGTACCCAATTTACTACATACATGGGCAGAAAGAACGAGAAGCAGGGAAACCAACGGCCAGAGCGAAGGCGAGGCAGACGAAGTCAACTCCCAAAACAAGGTGAACGAGGCATGGTCGAGGCCCTATGCGGGGAGGAGATGGCACGATGGCTTCAAAACAAACCGATTATGCTTCCGGGATACGCACCGGTCTAGAACCCAGTTTCCCACGGCGAGAGAAGCGATAAGCGCCTGCAGACGAGCGTGGCCTTCGGGCCTGGATTGTGGCACATGTCTCTGCTACATGTCTCGCCTGCAATCATGGCCGAGAACGTGCAGGGTCCCCCGAGTGCTGGGACGTCCGTTCTCGCTGTGCTGAGCTGTGTCTCACAGCGCCCCTGTTGCTGAGGATACTGCCCATTGGAGCCGCAAGCATGCGGAGAACATTCCCCAGTCCCCCCAGAAGGGGGAAAAAAGGAACCTGGCATCAAAATACGGAGTCCTCGTGCTCTGGGATGCCACCCATGCGCTACACAGTACATACTTGTACATACCTACTAGCCAGCTCTCCGTGTGCCGGCCACATATTCCGAGAACGGCTGCAAGGACACCTGCAGAGGGCGCCATTTCGGAGGGCCTCTTTCGCATACGGCCGAGAGCAGCATCCGCGTCCGTACTGTAGGCCTGTCCATTGGTTCTTGCATTGTGCGCCTCTGTCGTGTGTGTTAGTGCAAACCAGGACGATCTCCGAATCTACCAAACTTGTGTTAGGGTGCAAAACTCTATGGGAGGTGTGATGGGGCACTATGGACGTCATATCGACTAGCCTCCGTCGCGTGTGGATATTCCCTGCTCCAGCACCGACATGGTGAGACCCCGACTCTCCATTATTGCCTCCGCCGGCCGCATGCTAATCCTCAGGTGGCTTCTCTGCCTTTGTTGGGCGACTACTTGAGCGAGTCTAGAGTGGGAAAAAGAGAGACAAGGCTACTCGACCTTGGCACAGGTCAGAAGTCTCCGTTCTCTGGACGCTCCTGGTTATATAAAGCCCACGAGTTCGCCTTCCGGTCCCCAATCTTTTCGCCGACTTCACCTTCCCCATACTTTCTCCTCATCCTGTCCCATGTTAGCAAGTTTGTTCTCCGAATAGGCGGAACACAGGCTTGCTTCAACATACATCAATATGCCTGCCCACACCCATTTCTCGGAGGACCCTCCGCAGGTCCTCAACCAACGTGACCTGGACCTCGCCAATGAGCGGCTGAGGTCCGACGGCCAGGGTTCCAGCTCCGATAACATCGAGAAGCAGGAGGACGCTGGCCTTCCCACCGGTAACGCGAACAACCTGGAGAAGCTCGGCACCAACGACAAGTACGAGATCACCGAGGATGACTGCTACGACGAGCTCGGATACTGCTTCCCCACGTGGAAGAAGTGGTTCATCCTGACGGTCATCTTCTGGGTTCAAGTGTCCATGAACTTCAACACGTCTCTGTACTCCAACGCCATCCCTGGCATCGCTGAGGAGTTCCATGTCAGCGAGCAGGCGGCGCGGTGCGGTGCCATGATCTTCTTGGTTCTCTACGCCTTTGGTTGCGAGCTCTGGGCGCCTTGGTCAGAAGAGTTTGGCCGCTGGCCGGTCCTGCAGCTCTCTCTGTTCCTGGTCAACGTTTGGCAGCTCCCTGTCGCGCTGGCGCCCAACTTTGCCTCCATCATGGTTGGTCGTGCTCTTGGCGGTCTCTCCTCAGCTGGTGGCTCCGTCACCCTGGGAATGATTGCGGATATGTGGGAGGCGGATAACCAGCAATACGCTGTCGCCTACGTCGTCTTCTCCTCTGTCGGTGGATCTGTCCTGGGCCCCATTGTCGGTGGCTTTACCGAGAAGTACCTGGCCTGGAGGTGAGTACCTAACCTAGCCATCATCGTTGCAACTTTTCTGGTTGACATCCGCTTACACTGCACTTACAGATGGTCCATCTGGGTCCAGCTCATTCTCGGCGGCTTCGTCCAGCTGCTCCACTTCTTCACCGTCCCCGAGACCCGAACCACCATCATCATGAACCGCATTGCCAAGAAGCGCCGTGAGGCCACGGGCCAGAACATCTGGGGACCGGACGAGCTTGTTCCCTTCCGGGACCGCTTCTCGGCCAAGGAGGTTCTCACCACCTGGGTCCGCCCCTTCAAGATGTTCCTCACCGAGCCCATCGTTCTGGTGCTCTCCCTGCTTTCTGGCTTTTCTGACGCCCTCATCTTCATGTTCATCCAGTCTTTTGCCCTGGTGTACCAGCAGTGGGGATTCGGCACTGTTGAGATTGGACTGAGCTTCATCCCCATCGGTATCGGCTATGTCATTGCATGGCTCCTCTTCATCCCGGCCATCAAGCGCAACATCAAGGAGCGACAGGCCAAGCCCAACGATGAGCGTGCTCAGTACGAGTCTCGTCTCTGGTTCCTCTTGTACACGGCCCCTTGCTTGCCCATTGGCCTCATCGGCTTCGCCTGGACCATCCAGGGCCCTCCCATTCACTGGATCGGCTCCATGATCTTTGTTGCCATTGTCGGCATTGCCAACTACGCCATCTACATGGCCACGATCGACTACATGATCTGCGCCTACGGTCCCTACTCCGCCTCCGCCACCGGTGGTAACGGCTGGGCCCGAGACTTCCTGGCTGGTGTGCTCACTATCCCCGCCCTGCCCTTCTTCCAGAACATTGGCAAGTCAAGCGGACACAACCTGGAGTACGCTAGCACCATCCTGTTCTGTATCTCCTTTGTCCTGGTCGTGGCAGTCTATGTCATCTACTGGAAGGGTCCGGATCTGCGTCACAAATCGCCCTTTGCTCAGCGGCTGGCCGATGCTCGTATGGAGCAGACCAACGAAGGCCGCCACGGCAGCATCTCGTACGATCCTGCGACGCGCCGATGTAAGTTGATGCCCACCATTGCACTCATCTCACGACTCGATGCTAATTCGTCTTTTACAGCTTCCGCATCAGGCGCTAGTAACCTGCGGCCCGACAACACCAGGCGCTACAGCCAGCAGCATCGCTTCTTTGGCGAGAGCAGAGTCACCCCTCGGGGTACTCCCAGAGGAACGCCCGCTGCTAGCCGGCGGCCATCTGTCAACGTTCCTGCGAGAAAGTAGAACTTTGGCCTCGAAAAAGGTGTGGGAGGGGAGTTGCATATATAATTGCATGGCTTGGACATGACTTACGGGATAGGGGGATACCTGTATTATTTTCGCTTGCCTTTTTTTCTCTTGTTATCATAATACCCCGGTCTTTGCATAGCATGGGCATTACGGATGTTTTTAATTGTGCTATAAGAGGGCACTTTGAGAAATGGGTAGCTTGGGTTGGCCTTCTTTGATGCAAGCCCTTTTCGAATGAAGACTAAAGGAGTAACGGTATCTTACGAACACATGTCCACTCGTCTGCTGCGTGATGCTGCATGTGATTATGTATTGTCATGCTGCGTGTAATGCAGGAGTGCTTCCTGCAGGATTCCGACAGCCGCAAGCGTGAGATGCCTCTATAAGCCGTCTTTTTCATGATGTCAACCTGCTTCAACATGCCCAGGAGGATGAGGATTGAGGATTGTGTAAGAGCTGGTGGCTACTCATGAATCTTACATGCCTTACTTATAAGAACGCCTAGCCTACCAAATGCGTACATCGCCGACCCTACGGCTCTCAAAAGTTGGATGGGTTTGTAGTTGTAGGTACGTACGAGTCAAGAAGGATAGAACTATTTCGATAATTGGCTCCAGCCTTGGAGCGCAGGTATATCCGACTATGGGCGGAGGAGTGCTTCTCCCCCGCGTAGGATTCTGCCCTCGCTGGATGAGGGAGGTTATGAATCCCCCGGGGTTAATGTGTCGATAACCCCAATTCTTATAAAGCAGTCTCAAGGCCCAGTGTCCATTATGCGAGCTTGTTTCATATACAGAAGAGCCATGTGACTGTACTCTGGTTAGGTACTTGTCGAGTGACCAAGTTGTGTAACTGTCCAGCTCATCCTACAATCTCACTCCTTCCCCCCCTTCAAGCTGCATAACACCCCCTCATCAAAAGCACACAAACATGGCACAGATTCACGGCGACTGCGACCCCCAATTCGAGGCCCTCAAAGCCCTCTTCCAGAAGAACCTCGACTCAAAAGCAGAAATTGGCGCCTCCATCACGGTAAACTTAGGCGGCAAAAACATCGTCGACCTGTACGGCGGCTTCACCGACGAAGCGTGTACCCAGCCCTGGGAAGCCGACACCATTGTCGGCGTGTAATACCAGATCGGTGAGCCTCCGCAGTTATTTCCGCCAAGTTTGGGCTTGGACCTGATGAAGTAGCTGCTGATACGGAAGTCTTTGAACCGACCAGGTAGGAAGAGCTGCCGTGTCTAATAGGGTCGTCCTTATACCAGATCTTTATTGTCTTCATCGAGGATGTAGTAGTTTATGGGAAGCCAAAGCCCAAGGTCATTCTAGCTGATTTACGTTCACTTGAAGAATTACATGCCCCAAACTCTCTTACACCAGAATTCATCAACGGATGCCGAGGAGGCTGAGGCATGGCCACGAAATCTTCATCGTAACCCGCAAAAGACATACGACATATTTATTGGTTCGCAACAATGGCCCTGTGAAGCATCAACCTTTGACAAATCGACGGTGGGCGAACCAGCGGACTTTGCAATGAAGCCGGAAAACCTGCAGCCAGCTCCTATATCCGGAATATGAAGCATTGTGAGCGTTTCACAAAGGCAAACAACACGGCAATGAAGGTCGGCCAGCCATCGTACGTTCACTCGCATCATCAGGGGAAACAACGCTCCAATGGACCACTGGCTTGACATCTCTTGAACATGCTCACAGTATTCCGTACACCCTTCACCAATACCTACCTGTTGGGCGATTGAATATACACACATATAACTTTCAACCATACGCACATAATAGCGCCTTCTTACATACTATTGCTGCTGACATTCAAACACGGACATACATCATGGGCTCAACCATACGCACACATCAGTGTCATTCGACATACCTTTACGAGTACAGGACAGGCTATTGGAAAAACAGATACGCACACACGCAGAAATGTTCCGTAATAAGCGATGGAAATAGTGGCCCCTAATCTCCTCAAGGAGCCAATCTCGGATTGATCTGCTCGCCGTGGAAAGAGACATCTGATATATTTAGGTACGCTAGCACACGTCTTGAGTCGTATTCCCGATTTGGCAAACGACGATGTCAAGGACATGCAGAACCGGGAAACGAGATACTGTGTTGGTGCCTTTCACTTACTGTGCTATTGCATATTGAGAATACGATGTCGTCGAATGCTAGATTAGGAAATTGAAAAGCTTCGTATGGCAAGATGAAGATACGACGGGTGAAGAGAGGAAAATTGGACAAGTTGAAGCCTATATATATAGAGGAGCATTGCTCATCATGGACACCGGAAGCCTCTCGCGCACCATCAAGCAGCCATACCAAACAACCAGCACACCCCATTCACACAAACGCCTTTATTCCTATCCATCAACATGTCCAAGAGCGTCAACAACCTCCCCGGCGCTGCTCCCCCACCCAAGAGCCTGCTAGGCTACCATCGCCAGCTTGCTCCCGCAGCTGCTGTCAAAGTCAGCCCTCTCTGCCTCGGAGGCATGGGCTTTGGCAGGGCCTGGGAGGACATCATGGGCAGCTGCGACAAGGAAAAGTCATTTGAGCTGATGGACTACTTTTACAGTCAGGGGGGCAACTTTATCGACACGTGAGTTTGCTTGCTCTCTGACAATGTGAGCCGTTTCAAGATATGCTGATGTTGCAAGGCTTCAGGGCAAACAACTACCAGAACGGCGAGTCTGAGGCAATCATTGGCGAATGGATGAAAACCCGTGACAACCGGGAGGAAATCATCCTCGCCACCAAGTACACGTCCCCTTGGCGACTGGCTGAACAAGACACGCGAATCCAGTCCAACTTTGGCGGAAACAACAAGAAATCCTTGACGGTTGCCATTGAGGCCAGTCTCAAGAACCTGCAGACGTCCTACATTGACCTGGCATGACTACCCCTTCCGCTGCCTCAACCGTCTGCACAAAGACTAAATGAAACCTCCATAGTACTACGTTCATACCTGGGACTTTACCACAAGCATTCCAGAGCTCATGCACTCGCTGCACAACCTCGTCGTCGCCGGCAAGGTCCTCTACCTCGGCATCTCCAGCACCCCAGCATGGGTCGTCGCCAAGGCCAACGAGTACGCCCGCCAAAAGGGGCTCACCCAGTTCTCCGTCTACCAGGGCCAATGGAACGCCGCCGAGCGAGAGATTGAGCGCGATGTCATCCCAATGTGCATCGACGAAGGCATGGCCCAGGCGCCCTTTGGCGTCTTGGGGATGGGCTACTTCCGCACCTCTGCTCAGCGGGCTGCCGAGACGGAGGAGCAGAGGGACGGACGAAAGGTGCCCTTTGTCGACAAGCCGCAAAAGACAATCATGGCAGACACGCTGGAGAGGATTGCCGTGGCGCGCGGCACGTCCATCACCAGCATTGCTCTGGCTTGGGTCCGGACCAAGGCTCCTTATTGCTTTCCCATCCTGGGCGGTCGCAAGATTGAACAGCTCAAGGCGAACATCGACGCGTTGGCGATTGATCTTTGCGAGGAGGAGAAGGAGACGATTGAGAGCGCGGTGCCGTTCCATTTTGGATATCCGCAGGAGTTTTTGGGTGGCGCCAAGGGTGCCATATATGCGCAAGATGCGTGGACGACCAAGAGATTGGGCCATTTTGACTGGGTGACGCCGCCACAGGTACGTTGATGCTCATGCGGAAACAGAGGGTGTGAGAATGCTAACGGCTTGTAGGCACCGAAGCCTCACCCTCTTTGAGTTGTAGGAACTTGAAAGTGATGCCAGGAGGCTCTGACTGGTGGTGTATCTACTACATGTGAAGCGAGAATCTATCAGCCATGGGTTTGATATCTCGATTAGGTTCAAGCCTATTCAGCAGCAGCTCCGGTTCCTGATCTCCTCGAGTTCAACTCGCCTATCCTACCGTCACCTCACATGGACGGATTTGGGTAGGTATGTAATTATCCGAATAGCACCAAAAGCTCTCCCATACTGTGTTAGTTTGTCTGAGCCAAGCCACAAGCCGAGTCCTCTTACATGTCGTGCGAGTAGCGAGCGAAAGCCGAAGCCTTATTTAACACGCAGAGAGAAGCTCACGAGTCCTTTTCCTCGACAACTCACTCATTCATAACCTCTTCCCTTCATTCTTTCTTATATGACGCAGAATCAGTAACTGCAATGCCTCCGGATGGAAACTTCAGCGTGTTTGCCCTCTCGTCAAAGCCGGGCGAGAACCAGGCCGCTTCGGCGCCGCAAGTAGACGATCTCGGGCGAGAGCCACGGCAGCGGAAGCGGCATGTCAAGTCTCGCGCTGGATGCTTCACGTGTAAGTCATCCAGAGTAAAGGTATGGCTACAGCCTCCGTTGAAACACTGTAGTTCTCGAAACGTGTAACATTCTGCTCACAACGCTACCAGTGCGACGAAGCCCGCCCCGTCTGCTCGAGGTGCTCTTCCAGAAACTTGCCCTGCCATTATGAGTTTGGCATCATGGCAATGCTGCCAAAGCTCTCCCGACAACAAGTCTACAACCGGAGGACCGGGCCTGGCCCCATTCCCAAGTCTCTGGACCAGGGCCTCGACATGTCCAGTCTGCAGCTCATGTATCATTTCGATCATTACACGGCGCCAACCCTCGCTTTCGGCAGCTCCGTATGGAGAGACGGCGTTCTTCCTTTAGCGCTGATCGTTTGTAAAACGCCTTCCCCCCTATGATCCAGCCAATGCTAACGCTCTGTTAGAACGAAGTTGTGATGCACGCCGTGCTCATGATTGCGGCATCCCACCAACGAAGTCTCTCGCCCAACAACCTAGCGCACAACAAATCCATGGCCTATCATCTCGACCTCACCCTCTCCGGCTTCAGAGATCTTCTATCCCAAGGCACTGACGACTTCAACCACGACGTCATCATCGCCTGCGCCCTTCTTCTAGTGCACTACGCCTGGTCGATGCCCTTTTTCGCCTACGAAGACGACAAGATCGACATGAAGAGCGAGCCCGACAGACTGCTCAAATTCGCCGCCGGCCTCAAGACGGTCATGAAGGCCATGAAGGAGGACAAGAGATACACAACCGGCATCTTCAAAGCGCCCATGTCCTACGACAGCATCGACGAGTTTCGGCGCTTCGAAGCGACGCTAGGCGAGACGTTTGTCTTTGACGACTTCTTCTTCAGCGCCCGAACGGTTCCTCTCACCGCCGTCGACGGCTGCTGCTTTGATTCTGGAGACTTCAACGCCTGTGACCGACTTACACCGCTTCTCCGAACCATGGATGCCGTATCAAAGGGCCGGGTCATCAAGCCTTTGCTGCCGCAGATAGAGGTCTACACTCTCTTTTGGCCTGCGAAAGCGTCCAAGGAGTTTGAGGAGGAGGTTTCGCAGAACCAGACGCAGGCTCTGGTCATTATGCTCTGCTTCTACGCCACTGCTTGGCGGCTTCTTTCCAGGGAGGTTTGGTGGGCCACGACGCGCACAAAGGTCATGTGCGAGTCTGTCTTTGAGCACTTGGACAAGCATAGAGATGAGATGTGGACGGCGGATGTTGACAATATCCGTCGCTATTTCAGGTTTGCGCCGAACGGAGCTGGTGGGTGGGAAATTGATAGTCCAAACTTCAACTCCTCCGAGTAGAGAGAGGAGGGCGTTATCATGGCCTCCATCTCAAAGAAGAGCACACACGCAATCATCAATTCTTCATTTCTTTGTTTCTGGCCAGTGTAAAAGAGAAATTGTGAGCATTCGTGCAGATAGTAAGCGGAGCAAAAACGAAAAGGGCAAAAAATGAAGCGACCACGCCAGGAGTCGAACCTGGAATCTCTAGAGAAGGTGTTGAGAACCGAAATCTAGCGCCTTAGCCATTAGGCCACGCGGCCGATTTGATATGTTTGAGCGAACCCTATTGGTGTACATAAGGCAAGAATATTTGCAACAACGGCCAGTATCACGGTGTCTAGACGCAAGGACTCTATAATGAGCTGGATATAGATGTTAGATCTGTTTTACTGAGTAAAAACCGGCTATGAACCTCCCTGGCAATCTGGTACAATGAGGATTGGTCGTGCCGGAACCGCTCGACGGAGGCGCCGGAGCTACGCCGAAACCGATGCCGATGCCGATGCCGATTGCCTGTTCCGGTAATTGTCTCGACGCTGCTTCCACAAGGATCTGTAGATAAAATTCGAACTGAAATCCGTTCGTGTATAAAAAAGACCAGCTCGTCATGCTTCTATTATGCATTCAAATGAAAACACACATGCATCGTACAATGCCATATACCCATCAGCCCAGGCAGCATCCAGAATTACAGGCATAACGTACATTCAACAAGTCCCAAGAACCAATCTAAACCACAAAAGACAGACAGGAAGAACATGCAAAGAGTCGAACCCAAGAAGCCAAGAAGCAAACCATGGAAAGAAACAACGAAACGAGAACCCTCCATCTATCTTGCTCCATCCCACCTCGCACGCACACATCTCATCTCCCCAACAACAAGAGCAACAACTCAGTGATCCTCCACATTCTCATCTCGTCCCGGATACATAATATCCTGGATAACCACAGCACGAACATGGTTCACAAAGACAAAGATGAAGATGGTGAAGATGCAGCAGCTCATACCAATAGTAACCCACTGCAGACTAGGACTAAGCAACTCCTTGGCAATCGAAATCGTCGCCAGCGTAAAGCCCGTGTTGGGAAACACCATGGCCCACCAGCCCAGATGGAAATACTTTGGCGGCGACGAGACAACAGCAATGACGGCGATGCCAAACCACCAGAAGCTCAGCGCCCACAGGAACACGGCGACGAGGATGGCCACCACCTGGATGACGCTCTTGTCGATGCCTAGCTCGCTGATGCCCTCAGGCACGCCGTTGGCCATGCCGACCAGGGCCAAGGCGGTAAATGCCGGCGGACCGACGCACATGAAGAGACCGGGTCGGTGCTCCCGGTTGGGCAGGCCGAACTGGAGCAGGCGCCCAATCATGTGGGCGTACATGAGGATGGCCACAGACATGCCGAGGCCCTGGCAGGTGAGGCCGGCGACTAGGATGGGCATCGCATCGAACTCGGGCTGCGTGCCCGCGATGACAGATGCAATGGTTCCCGAAAGCATGATGGGGAAGATGGGCAGGATCAAGGTTGGCATAAAAGTCTTGAGGCTGAGGTTATGGGCCGCAAAGACGTAGCTGTACTGGCCCAGGGCTAGAACCGCCGTCAAGGCGACGTACACCCAGAATGCAATCTTGACGGCAGGTTCCAGTATCGGATGGTCATCTGGTATGGCATAACGCTGCGTGCTCGTGATGATGGTGGCCAGAGACAGGAAGAATGTGGGGACGAAGAAGCCTTCACGGGGATGAGTGATGGACCGGACAAACTCTCCGGCGTGTAGGAAGAAGCGAGCCATCATGGCCATTGTCACCAAGGAGAAGATGATGAGGTTGATAATGTATACGACCAAGC
This sequence comes from Trichoderma parareesei, assembly GCA_001050175.1. Taxonomy (NCBI): domain Eukaryota; kingdom Fungi; phylum Ascomycota; class Sordariomycetes; order Hypocreales; family Hypocreaceae; genus Trichoderma; species Trichoderma parareesei. Next base: position 33,820 of record LFMI01000664.1, on the reverse strand, counting down.
CAATCACCCTTTCGCCCGCGAACTGGTATGGCTGTGCGTAGATGAGCAGACAGAGACCTCCCGTGCTCATGGGCAGAGTGTACCATGCCCATGTGAAGTGCTGAAGCCTCTGTCGAATAGGCAGCTTTGGTCGGTTCGGGTCGTTTATGTCGACGGCATGAGGGAATGCCGCTTTCATCTCTTTGTCGTGGCGGGCGGACCGCTCGTCATCTGGGACGGGAGTGTTTGTGCGAGTGACATCGCCAGAGAAGGTTCGCGTGTGGCTGGATACGAGGTATCCCCTTTCAACATCGCTGTCGTCCATAGGACCAAATGGTCTCGTCATCGTTTTCTTGTAGTTGTGGTCGATTCTATCAGGGGGTATTGCAAAGCAAAACTGTCTCCTTGAACGGGTATGTGCTGTGAGAGAGCCAAGCCAAAGCGGCAAGTATAAGTCAAACAAACAAAGTCTCAGAGCAGTATAAAACGAGGGCACATCAAAGGAATGTCTAGAATGGAAAATTGGAAGAAAGATTTTTGTTTTTTTGTTCTGTTTAGACACTTCCTTCGAACAAGCCCTCGGCCACCGTTCGAGGACCTTTCATATCTAAGTACTACTCCTGCTGCGCACAATCTCTCTCCACCCCGGGGTCTGTTTGCTCTTGGGCCACTTTGACGAAATTCAAGACCCTTGCCCTTTCTCACACCCCCCGGCAGCTCCCTGACATCCGGTGGCCCCCTTCGAAGGGACAAGCAAAGACGGGCAGATAGCGAATGGAGATGTGCTGCGCACAGAGAGTCTGACTCAAGAGAGTTGCAGCAAAAGCTCAGACGTCGCAATCAAGGTCCATCCGTCTCATGGCCAAGAAAAGAGGTGTCTCCCATTCGATGAGTTCGATGCGTTTTGTCAAGTCTCCAGAACAAAAGCTACGTCGGCTATTCCGCCCGAAGGCGT
>LFMI01000664.1:17923-31328 GCA_001050175.1 Trichoderma parareesei | reverse complement strand
TTTTTTTTTTTTTTTCTTTCTTCCTTGGCAAGTTTGACTCTCTCAACTGTTGCAAGGAGTGCAACGAGAGAACAGATCAACAAGAGATGCACTGCCTCCCTGCATCGCCTACTCCATCTCATCGAAACACCATCAAAGCATCACCATGAGAACCGGCAACTGGTATTCTAGCTCAAAACCCTCCACCACTGATATTTTTAGTCCGACGCAGTGTTGCACGAGATCGATCGTCCACCCTCTACGGCATATCGTAACCTTCAACACCGGCACTTGCTCGAAACGCAATCCGTCTTGAAACACCTCCGAGAGAGAGAAAACAAAAACCTACGATGCCTCTCGTTTCACCCAAAAATAGAAGGATAAAGGAAAAGTTCTATATAGATCTGATACGTAGCCACTCTTGGCAACTATAATTTCGATGTGCCCGATCTGCATTAGCAATCTTCGGGCCTAGTGCAGTTCGCACTTCAAACGAGAAGAACTTATGCCTGGTTCATCATGTCTTCTTTATTTTGCTTATCTCTTGGCGTCTATGCTCAGCCTCTCTCGAATTACGCATTCCGTTGTAATAATACACCCCGTGGTTGATGCTGGCTCTGCCGTTGGTAAGGAGGTCGATCTGATATGTGACGATTTAAGACTTGGCTTTATTTTATGCCCTGGCTCGGTGGGCGATGGTGGTGGAGCGGGAGGGTCGTTTGATACCCAAGGGAGGCAAGGAAGACGTTGCCAGAGTTTGACTTGAGTTTCGATCCGAGTCATCTCGCGATCTACAGTAATCCACCCTGTCAGACTCTATTTCGGTGAGTTGCGTTACCAATCCCTCTATCGTACATCGCCATCTCCAGGTCTCGAACATCGCCATCTCAACGAACTCGTCTTATACACAATCTCCGTCAAACAGACATCATACACAAAAACCCGCAGCGCCAGTCATATTCATCCCTTCATCACACACACACACACACACACACCTAAGAACTCATCTCATACTTACTCCTCCCCCTCAACCTCTCCCCAAAAGCTCTAAAGAACCACGGAATCGGCGCCATGACCAACGTCACAAACCCCAGCACGCTCGTCGCCCATCCCGCCCCCAGCGCCTCATACATCCTCAGCGCAAACAGCGGAAACGCCGCCGAGAGCAAATACCGACTAAACATCATCGCCCCCGACGCCGACGCCCCGTACAGCGGCCCGTACGCGTCCAGCATGAAGAGGTTCGCCCCCGCGTACACCAGCAGCGAGGACAGCATGACGAGGCCCTGGAAGACGATGGGCACCATCCAGTGCACGCGGAAGTGCACCGTCCAGCCCACCACGAACAGGCAGATCGGCAGCATGACGCTGCCTATCAGAGCAGACATGAGGCGGTTCTCCGAAGGCAGAGGCTCGTCCTCGTCGTCATCGTCGTGGTGGCTCATCTGCCACTCCGTCAACCGCCGCTGGTAATACCGCAGATCAATCACAATCAGGGGCGCCGCCGCCGCTGCCGTGCCGCACATCAGCCCCAGATACGACAGCGGCTCGCTCTCCACCGACCATCCGTAGTAATGCCTAAAGATCCAGGGCACAGACACCACAAACGTGTACAAAAGCCCAAACAAGAACCCATTGTACACGCTCACGAGGGTGACAATCGGCTCCGTGAACAGCATGTGCAGCGGCCGCTGGATCAGCGTAGTGAAGAAGTACCGAAACGCCCGTCCTGGAGACGTTCGCTGTGACGCAGAGTCTTGTAGGCCCAGACGCGCGGCTCGGCGTTTGAGTATGACCTTTTTGTACGTCTCGCGCGTGAAGCACACGGGAATGTAGAAGGCCACCGTGATGAAGATGGAGATCCACTGCGTCCACTGCCATGGCTTGACAAGCAGAACAAACCCGCCTATCAGAGGCCCCAAGGCAGCTCCAAACGACGGCACGGCGTAGTATCCCCCCAGGCTCACGCCCCTATATCGCGGCGGCGTGAAGTCGAGCAGCGTCGCGGGCGCGTTGTTGATCAGCGGCGAAGCAAAGACGCCCGCGAAGAACCGACAGACCGTCAAACCGGCTACCGAGCGACTGAAGCCCGATCCGAGCATGAACAGCACAAATATCGGCGTTGATATCAAGAAGACAGACTTGCGGCCGTACGTCTCCGAGAGAGGCGCGCCTACCATGGGCCCGAATGCAAGACCGAGGTTGTACAGCGAAAGGGGAAGCACGGCGACGATGCGGCTGCAGTGGAAGGCCGAGGCGACGGCGTCTTGAGCGGGAGCGTACATGGATCCGGCGACTGTCCCAATCATGGCGAGCATGGTGATGGCGATGGTGCTGAAGATGCGGAGCGAGGCGGAGAAGTTGCGGGGGTTGTCTGGGTCGTCGGGGCCGGTCCAGTCGTAGGCGGCGTTGATGGTCGCGGGGAGAGCAACGCCGGGTTCTTCATAGAGGCCATGCTCTCGATCTTGAACTTGCTTTTCATTGGAGTAGTGCCGTTGCGCCAGAGGTTCAATCGTGTCGATGGCAAATCGCGATATCGTCTCGTCTTGTGAATCCATGTTGTCCTCCGTTCATGTATCGTGCTAAGCAACGCTGTTTCGCAGACACTGAAGACTTTGCTTTCATCGGAATTGTAACTCGAGGTGTTGCTCGTAAGTTGTCCAGTATATACTGTCCAGTATTTGATTCCAGACTCCGTCCAACGCTTACTTTCCACTTTAGGCTTGACCCATGAAGCCTGGTTTCGACGACTCGTAGGTAGGCTCTCGAACAAGTCAAGTGAACATTATTAAATGCTGTGTTCCGAAAGGGCATACTTGTAAGCACTTATAGAACGGAAGAAACAGTGAGATCTGCGCCCTTCAGCGTCCAACAACCAACGAACCAGGGTTCTCTTCATACCTTGCCCCGATAATTCGTCGGGATCATGGGCCGAAATCCCGGCGCAAACTCGTCGCGTCTCCGCATCCGGCTTCGGCATAGTCAACCCCGGATTCTGACAATGGGACTCTCATGACTAAATCAGTAAAACCTCCACCATTCATTCTCTCTTCTCGGGCTCCTTTCGTTCATACATACTCGTCGTCCTGACATTGCACCAAAGTGGATTCGAGGCATTTGTTGTAATAGTCATTAAATAATATTCATACTGCTATACATAATTTTGGTATCATATCCCATCCATCCCCGCTTGAAAGCGTCACCAGCCATACATGAGAAGAAGAAAAGAAAGAGCTGATCAAGGCTCCGCGTCGGCCTCCTTGCCCAGGCCCGGCTGGTTCTGGCCAATGAACTCGGACTTCTTGAGCATGTTCCACTTGTCCTCATCGGAGTCGAGGTGGCGGAAGCAGAACCAGAAGAGAGCACCGCCGACAAAGGAGATGCAGGCGACGGTGGTGTAGTTCCAGACCAGGAGAGGGTCATCGGACAGAGGGGTAAAGGCCTCGCCAATGGCAGCGGAGATGGCGCTCATGAACAGGTTGACACTCATGACGAGGGACTTCATGTTCTCGGGAGCCTTGGAGTAAGCATACTCGTACGAGGTGACGTTGGCAAAGATTTCGGCGAAACCAATGAGGATGTAGGGCAGGCACTGAGCCCACACGTTGATGGGGGCAGGGGGGCACAGCTCCTCCTCGCCGTCGACAATGATGGTGCCGTTGGCGTGGTCGCCGCAGGGGCTCTTCTTGTAGATGTAGTGCTGCATGACGGCAGAGGCGACCATGGAGAGCGCGGCAATGAAGAAACCCGTCGTCATACGCTTAATAGGGGTGAAGGCAATGCCGAGTCTGCGGAGACCGGGGTAGAGCAGGTGGTCAATCAGGGGAATCATGATGACAATGGAGATGGGGTTCAGGTTCTGGATGATGTCGTTGGGGACACCGTGGAGCTCCATGGTACCAGCCTGGATGGTCAGGTTACCAGTCATCTGGTTGTAGGACAGGAAGAAGACGGGCAGGAAGAGGAAGACCTTGCAGGCCATCAGACCACGGCGGACTTCGTCAACCCAGGCGTCGTCGTAGGTCATCCACTTGGGGCGGGCGTCCATGGCAATGCGAGAGGGGCGAACAGTGTCCCAGTCGATGGTGAAGAAGCCCTTTGAGCGCTTGCGAGCATAGAAGAACATCTGCAGGAACTTCTGGAGCAGAGAGCCGGTGGGAGGCTGCAGGCGGTAGTTCTTCTTCTGGCTCCACAGAACAAAGGGAGCAGTCAGGAACATGCCGGTGGGGATGAGGAAGGCCAGCCAGAAGCCAACATACTTCTCGACGTAGACCATGCCGATCTGACCGGTGAGGGATCCAATGTTGATGGCAAAGTAGAAGTAGAGGAAGATGCGGGTGTTGGTCACGGCAGGGTCGACAATGACACGCTCGCCAGAGGGCAGGGTCTCGACGCGCATGCGCCTGTCCTCGTTCTGGTCGGCCAGCAGGGGAGAGACGTTGGCCTTGAAGAAGCCAGTGCCAACGCAGAGGCAGATGAGGCCGATGATGAAGGCGGCAAAGGCGCTGTCCTTCTTGACGATGACATCGGGCGCGGAGGCGGCAACCAGGATGACGTGGGCAATGGTGGAGATACCAATGGCCAGATGCAGAGTCCAGAAACGTCCCATACGAGCATCGGCAATCCAGGCACTGTTGGCAGTGTGTCAGCAACCGAGTACTCCAGCAAGCTACAACACAAAGAGGGCAGAAGAGCGCAAGCTTACCCGACGAGAGGCATGATGTAGGCGAAGAACTGGTTGAACAAGCTGATGCCCTGAGCAGCCTTGGGGCCCATACCCAGGGCACCGGGGTGGCCGCCATCGGGGTCGGAGCCAGTGGTTGAGCCAGGCGGCAGAGGCCGGTTCACAAAGTTTGTGTAGAGGACGGAGGAGCCGTAGTATGAGAAACGCTCGCAAAGCTCAACAAAGGCAATGGTGTACATGGCCCACTTGATCTTTCCCGAGACACGGCGCAGGGTGCGCAGCTCCTCCTCGGTAGGGAAGTCATCGTAGTCCTCGTCGCTTCGGACGTCGACGGCGGTCGTGGGCTTCTCGTCAAAGCCGGCGGCGCGGTGGTCCGCCTCGGCAATGACGTCCACGTCGAGGTTGGCAGCGTTGCTCATGGTGGACTGATGCTCTGAGCTTCTGAGGAGAGCTCGAGTTGACGACCCAGCAGAATGGAGTGGGCAGGGATGGGATGGGCTTCGCAGCACAAGGAGGAGGAAAAGAGAGAAGCCTTCTGTATGCGGCCGAGAGGTCGACTTATATACATATCCTTGGTACGACGATGGAGGGAAGCGTCTGAGTCAAAATGGGGGATTTCGATTAGCCGGCTGCGGAAAGGGTACCCCCAAAGGACCCCCCCGGGACCCCCTCCCCCAAGCCCGTGCAACCCAAACCACGGACAACCATGTGCTGCTGTCTCGGCCTTGTCCTTGTTCGTCCCGTATCGCTGCCAGTGTTGGTGGCAGACGGCGCTGCAAGTCTCTCGCGTGGAGGCGAAGGGCGAGGTTTCTGGCTCTGCTGCCCGTTTGGTGCTAGAGCAGCCCGACAGGCACACCACCAGGCGCCTCGGGCCAAGACAAGCAGCCGCCGGAGCGCGATACTGCTTCAGGGCAAGGCGGTGGCAACTAGACAAAAGATCCCGGACCAGTGCCGGGGCCAGCACGCAAGAGATGGTTCCAGAGTGGAGGTGGCGAGGCGCTAGATTGATAGCGAGGAGGAGACGAGGCGTGGGATGGGAGAGAGAGAGAGGCTGCACGAGGCTCGAGCTAACATCCATACCTACCTAAGGCGCCGCGGCGGCATCAATGGCCGTGCTGGTGGCCGCTAATCTTCAGTGCTCTGACCGCCTGCCAGCTGGGGGCCATCACCACTGAGGGATTGATGGAAGCCTCTCGGCAGGTGGCCAGGCTCGTACCTACCTGTATTACTGATTGCTCCCATAGAACACCTCCATATCCATACCATGGATCGTTCCTCTTCCCCTCCACGCTCACAACTACGATGCAGCGATAGCCATACATACTACTACAATGCCTGCACCACCATCTCTGTCGCCATCCAACAAGGGCTTGCCTGTTAGTAACCTGTTCCTCCTCCTCGGTTAGTCTAGACGGGCTCACATGCTTCGCCGTCGGCACTTTGGCGCATCGCTGGAAATTGCATCATGCTCACCGAGGGCCTGGATCGCGGTGCTACGCCTCAGACTACGGCGAACCCGCTATTCTACGTGCTTCACAGCTGCACTCAAAGCAGTGGGCGTCGCATGAGCTGCCCAGCACGGCTTCCTCGCCGGACGCCGAAACGATCCGGCGAGCTGGCGCACAAGCCTAGCAGCGGCTGCTAATATGGACGATACCATTGAAGTCTTCGTCCACGCTCGGAAGCACGCGACAAGCCTTGTGATGGCGGCGGGGCGACAAAAGATAGCCTGCTTGGCGTCTAAGCGATGACACAGATATTGGCCCAGCCGGTGTGTATCGCCATCTGGTTTGCTGGTCTGCGTCGCCAAGATCAAACAATCCGTTGCCTGACGACTGCATCATCGCTGACACAGACGCAGGCAAGACACCAGATCGACTGCGCGCGGCCGCCCTGTTTGCTTCGCCAGCCAGAGGTTGCATTCCACACGATGTTCGACGTTCGATATTCTCCGTGTAACCACAACCTTAAGCTTGTTATGCTTCTTCTCTCCTCTCTCTCGGCCGGGTCCGGCGATGGCAGCAAAGACCATCAAGAATCCACCGTCAGCAAGGCGGGCATGTCACCCTAGGCTGGTCCAGGCATGGTGAGCGTCCCTCTCGGTCCAACCCACGCACGGGCGCCACTCTGCAAAAGTCCCCTTGAATCCCTTCGACCCTCTCTGCGGCATGGCGGCATCCAATGGCATCGCCGTTATCTCCTTTAAGCTTGCGGCTTGCAGGGGAGACATGCGACCTCCACAGATACCAGAGGGCCCCCCCTCCCCCCTTCCCCCCGTCGCTCTCTAATTTCAAGCGTAAAGCTCAAATGCTCAAGGCTACTTCGTTAGCAATTGCTGCTCCATAGTAATACGCACAGCGACCTTGAGGCGAGCTACTAGTATTACATGGACACTGAGCGACACGGTCTTATTCGTCACGAATATCCGTACCGCTAGCAGCCGTATCAGCATTCCAGGGGTCCCGTTGGTCTGGACCCCGGTAGCCGCCGAAAGCACGCAATTTGGGCCTGTGCAAGAGAGCAGCCAGCAAGAGTCAGTCGACGAAGCAGATAGGATCCGAAGCAACGTTTGATGCTGCGCTGCGCGCTTTCGTTCCTGGAACGCCTCGACAGGCATGTGCCGTTGGCCCAAGCCCAAAATGCGGGTGGCGTGCACGGAGTGCAGCCCGATGAGGGAACCATATCCTGGTGATCCCATCCATGCCCCTCGGAGAGGACAGCCTAGGGCAACGGTGTGGTCGGCAGACTTGTCCCTCTGCATGGCGGCCGGCCAAGCTCTGCTAACGCTGGACGGCGGGAAGCCATGTTCATGTGGCTTGCGCAAAAGTCCTTCGCCAAGGCGATTCTGCGATTGCTTGTCCTTCGTTCCGCCTTGACGTACAGGATCGCTCCTCATCGCGATCGCCTCTACCGCGGCTGCACTTCATCAATGCCATGAGGGGACGCGCGACTTGGACCTCTCCCAACCGATGGATGCAACCCTATCGGCTGTCCAAGACCCACCGGCGTCTAGTGGTGACAGTCCCTCCGCCCCTTTGACATCTTCGTTGCACATGTCCATCTCAGAATCATACGGGGTTGAGTGGGCCAATTGCCACTGCCTTCAAAAACATCTCGTAACGCGCACGCTCGGAATCAACGTCGCGATGGGGTGAAGAGCAATCTGTTAGTCAAGATATTGGGGAAAATCTGGGGAGAGGCCGAGCTTCTTCCAGTTCCTCGATTTTGACGTCGATGCGCCCAGTCAGGAATTCCAGATTACCCCAGACGGGTCAGAGCTCGTGTTTGATTGAGCAATCAGCCACGATGATGACTTCACGAGATTGTCACCGTTGGGCGTTCGCAAACTCCTTCTCCAGAGGCAGAGGTGAAAAGGCTATTCGGCTAGCGTCTCAACCCACGGCCAAGGACGGCTTACCATGAACCAGCTGTTGGATTCTGGTCCACGAGGAATCGATTCCGCGGCTGGGATGAACGACAAGGTGACAAGGGCGACCTTTTGGGACACCATCAGCCGTGTTCTTCTACCTAACTGAGCAAAGGCCATCTCTTTTCGCCGTGAAGGCCAAGCATCGTCAGATGTTCCACCCTGGTGGGCGCATCACCGTCCTGCCTTATCAAGAGTATGGAAGACTTTGGGCATGAATTGCATCGCTGCTCATTGGTCACGGACGAATGCTTTATCACTTGGCGGAATCCGCCTTGATTTGTGGCAATACGTACTGCTCATTAGCCATCATCCATCCCCCTCGGAATACGCAGCGCACGACGAGGTATTACGAAGCACCCATTCCCAGTACTTCGTATGTAAGAATAATATCAGCCCGCACACGCCTTTCCGCTCCAGTCCATTGCAGAATGGACTGGTTATCTAGGTGGGTTGATGAAGGGGGAGGCTGACCAGGTTGCTCAGCTGCTTCCGGCCAAGTCTCTCGGCCATTTGTTATCCTCTAATAACGCCACGAATGGAAGGGTTCGATAACATTTCTAGACATGTCCGGGGGGCACGAGGAAGCGGGGATGGCGCATCCTTGGCTTGGATGGGAAACAGTCCGGTCCAGAGCTGCTGGATGATTCTACGCCAACGCCGTCTCTTTTTTCCACGAGGCGTCCCCCGAAGAGCGAGGCGAGCCATCGGAGATGGCGCTTCGCCGAACATTCGATTTTCGCCCCATTGTCGAGATCTGGCCATTGACAGAGGCTGGAAAGGCGAGCACACACCCTTTCGCAATTCAAGCTTGCGGCCAGAGGCCATGGCGAGGGGAAAAGTTTGCTTGTGGCTGAAGCCACCTTGTCACCAGCTTTCTCTTATCTGTTTTGTCTGGATCTGAAGTTCGACCAACAAGTCGCCATCAGGTTCGTTCGAACCCTACTCTGTACTTTACACGAGGCTTCAACTCACTCAATTCACGCTTTTCCCTGTTCGTTGCCATCTCCGTTAGTAAACCTCGCCAGCTCCACCACCGACTCCTTGGCATTTGGAGGTGATCCTCTGTCAAATGTGACGGAGTTGCAACGGGACCACTCCCTCACGACATTAGCGCCTAAGCAGATACATTACTAGCATCAAACGCAGGAAAGCAGCATGAAATTGGTCCGGAGAATGTAAAATGATGGCGTATCAATGCAACTTGTTGAAACGACTGATAGCCACCAAAGGTTCGACAATGGACGCCCTCCTTTCTCTTTGGCATACGAGTGGGTATTGGCGGCATGCATGTCTGGGCCACGACTAATCTTCTGGAGCAGAGCAGCAGCCCAGCTCTGCTGAAGCGGGTTTTCATCCTGAGGTGTGCCATCCTTACAGGTCGAGATACTGCATTCTGACGTCTTGCACTCCCTTTTCCGCTGCATTCTCGGTGGGTTCTACCACGAGAAGCCGATGACCTGCCCCGGCTTCCAGTTCGATGCCAAGAGATAACTGCAGCCTTACTTGTACATAGCATTGATCAACCTGGTATCAACGTCCTCTGCTAGGCCAAACCATGTACGAGTACATCGACAGAGACGCAACGCTACAGGTCGCTCCCACTTACACTTCACACCTTTCCATCATCAACACATGCTGGACTACTGGTATGTATGTAGGTTTGTGCTCTCACTAGATGCCGCCTCTCCCCGCCGCCTGTGAATCGACAGACAAGAACCGGGCCTTGACCCCCGTGATCATTGACAGGAAATAGGACGGTTGCCCAACTTTCTGCGGTACAGTCACCTCCACATCGAACCGCTCGAATAGGGCTGATACGACTTTGTAAACGACCATCTCGGCCAAATTCTTCCCCGGACAAGTCCTTGGTCCGCCGCCCCAGTTGAGGCTGTATCGCTCCATGAGGCGCGTATCCGAAGACTCGCCACCAAGCCAGCGATCCGGGTCGTAGGCGTCTGGATCGGGTCCCGTCACGATGTCTGCGTTTCGATGCAACGCCACGGGGTTGCACCCGACTGTCGTGCCTCCCGGGATGAAGTGGCCATGAATGTGTGCGCCCGCGTCAGGGACCCGGCGAGGAAGCGACATGCTGAGGACCGGATGGAGGCGCATCGCTTCTCTTGCCGCCGCACGCATATATTGCAGTTGAAGTGTACCTGCATATGAGAAGGCATCTGTGGCGCTCCGAACCTCTTGTCTTACTCTCCTCTGCACCTCGTCGTGGGTGCCGACCATGGTGAAGATGGATGTCAGAGTTGATGCCATGGTCTCATGCCCTGCGCCAAAGTTGGTCATGGCCATTTTCCTGAGATAGTTCTCTGTGAAGTCAGGCTTGTCCTTGTGAAGCTGGATCAGGTCCGCCAGTAGATCTGCCCGATTGTCTTTGGGGGCCTTTGGCTTCAGGGCAGACTTGATCCTTCGAGAGATGCGCTTCGCAACGTCCTAATGTCCTCCGGATGAGCAACAGAACCTACAGCGACTCAGGGGTATGCGATGGGGATGCAACTGACCGGAAAGAATGTTCGAAATCCGGGCGGAGCAACATACTTTAGGTTCCAGAGATCCCTGAAGATCCACTCAAACAGATTCGATCGCAGGGTCAACTTGGTCAAAGTCGGGAAAAGTCCCATGACGCTCTTCCTTCTCCAGCCAAGGTAGCTATGCGCGCTGGAACCCCAGTCTGTTCCCGCCTTGAGCAATCCCGGAGACCATGAGAGGACGGACGCTCCCAGGCACTCGACGGCGATGATGTGCATCCATTCTTTGAGGTCGATTTCTGCACCATTCAGGGCCTCCAGTCGTGCAATGACCTGCTTGATAACATCGTCGACTGCAGCTTCGAACTTGACCACGTTGGCCGTCTGGTAGACTCGTCCAATGAGTCGCCTCTGGAGACGGTAACGCTTCATGTCTCGCTCAGAGAGGAGATCCAGGCCGTCGACGAAATGCGGCCGCAAGAAGGCATCTATCTTTGGCCAGTTGAGGCTGGTTGCCACTGCAGCCATTCATCGATCAGTCAGTAAGCGAGTCAACCACCATAATGCTTTGAACTAGATTCAACGTACAGTAAAAATCAGTCTTCTCAAAACCCTTTGTGCTACCTTTTTTTGTGAACTTGTCAGCCGCAGTACGTCAAGCAAATGGCCACCGTTTCCACGAACTATATATCTTGTCGAAGGCCTCTGTGCTGTTGAACCAGAGCTCATTGGGCCCAACCCGCACCACGTTGCCATACTCCCGATGCAGCCTCCGTCCCAAGTCGAACATGTGTCCATTGCGGGCGTAATACGCGTGCCAGATATTGGAAACGGCGGCGAGTTTGGGGCCTGGGATTCGTGCCAGCGGGTGAAGAAACAGTCTATACAGGACAATGGTTGTGATGCTCAAGAGGAGCACGCCGAGTCCGTAACATAGAGCCCAGAGAGGAGTCCATATCAGCCCGGCTCCCACTTCCATTCCCACCACATTCAGCTGGGTGCCCAGTCAACTAATAATCAGCGGGATACTCTCATATCATGGTCAATTGTAGGTTTGAAGGTGAAGTGTGAAAATTGTGGATTGAGTGCATCGTTTAGTGGAGTTGCGGCTTGCGATGCTAGTGGGAGTATATACAAGGTAAGACTTTATCGGGGTTATCCCTCAACAGAATTTCCGCGGATTACAGGGTAAGTGCCCGACTGAGGAGATTGGCCTGAACTCAGTTCATGAAGTGGTTAACAAGCTTCTAGATCTGAAATACGATTACCAAGGAACAGTTGCATTGCATTATTGTGAGACATCAGTTGTTAAGAGTTTGAAAGGGTTTGTCGTAATAATGCGTCAATATGTTTTTAGCTTAATGACTTCAAGGCACCCTAATTCCAGCATCCGGAAGAGTACCTAACTAATCATACGAACATGACGGATCGCGAATGGTCAGTTTTCTATGACAAGAATGTAATCAGATATAGCATGCAGCTTTGACAAGAAAGAATACCTACCTATGTAAAGATTTGTAATAATATAATGAAAAGGAACAGCGGGCGGACGGTGCCGTATTCATGAGCTGGTGGTCAACCCTCCACATCGCAAGTATAAGCGAGTGCCTGAGCATCACTTCACTGTTATGGAAGGTTGTCAGCGGCTCGTGTAGTACTGGAAACACTCTTTGACCTTGGTAAGCCAGGGATAGTACTGAAACTCGACTTCTAGGGAAACTAAAGACTGGGTTATGTATCGAATCCTATAGGTAGGTAGGTACTACAAGGAGGATATCTTGACACTACCTACTACCTTGGCCTATGTACCCCAAGACGACAAAGGTCTAAGCTATCTTGATGGCGTCTATACATGTACTGCGCTTTTGATCCGGGGTAGCTTTTGCCATGTCCAGTTCCTTATACAAAAAAAGACGACTCACACACCTTGTGATTGTTCAACTTCGCTCCAAGTTTCGACCTCCAGTCTTCTGGTCTTGTGCTCCTCAATTGCCGCAAAGGCAACTAATAAAGAAAGGTATAATTCTGAATGACATTCTACTTTCAAACATACCCATATGAACCATCGAGATCCAATCCTAGAACCAGCCTTGAAGCTGCCCTCTGTGCAAAGATGCAGGCTCACTCGGCTCGATGCCTCCACATACTGATACCAGTCCCCTTCTGAGAAACAGCAAGCTCACTATTTCCCGACGCGACTGGCTTCTTCTTGAACTTAATTCGTACATGTTCCTCTCGAAAATACACCGGATCTTCCATCTGCAAAGAAGCGAGCTTCTGCGCCAGGTCTTCCTGTTCGTCGGGGGAGGCTGTCCCATCGTTGGCATTAGGCTCCTGAACCTTTTCTACTACACCAAGGTTCTGCAGACTCTCCGGATTGATTATGGCCTCGTGCGGAATGCGATGCAGGAAGAGATATTCGTGCTCTTTAAATTCATGTTCGACACCCAGTTTCTGGGACAGAAACGTGGCATCAAACACGCGTGTACCAGCCGGCAGCTTTGCCGTATCAATCCCGACCATGTCCCAGCTGAAATTGCGGCAGGATCTGCTTCCTGCGACCGGGTTAATCCAGTTGGAGGCATGTTGTCTCTCACTGCGGACGGATACGAAACAGGTGGGCTTCCTGTTCGCCCAGTCAATATGCTCTGCAAAGGCTTCCTTGAGCTCCGATTCGTCACAGATTACGCGACTTGTGTCTGCAGCGACGAGATCTTCTGTCTCTAGTTCCCGCTTGGATTGGGAATCTGTATGGGTTACGTGCCAGAATATTGGCGGGAGGGAGGTGCATTCGTAGTTGTCCAGGTTGAAGTCGTTGGCCATCGCTTTTGTGTG
>LFMI01000664.1:5284-17857 GCA_001050175.1 Trichoderma parareesei | reverse complement strand
AAAAAAAAAAAAGCCAAAAGAAGTTGTCATGGATATTTAACGCAACAACTAAACTTCATGTTCTCATAGCTTGAACTGGTGCAGACAACATCAACTTTATACTCATGTATGTACCCCGCGCTTCGCGATAAGACGAGCTGGCACTGCCACTCCTGCCTAAATGCTTTTCTCATGCGGGTGGCCGGCCTCGTTGTCCTGCACCAGGTTTCTTTTACCGTTGGGTGGCTGGCTTCCAGAGATGCCCAACAAAGAGCCTCGTCTTATTAGGCGTGAGTAGTCCTACGGTGCTGAATACGAGTTTCTGCCTTACCAAGGTATCCTTCACTAGGAAATGCGAAAGTTCTAGGTGAGTGTATTATTAAACTATTATGCGGGCCTCAAAGTGAGATGATTGAAGATTGTCAAGAGTGTCCTATGGCGATCAAGATGTTTGTAAGCTTCTATTGTCAGAACCTCAGAGCCTCATATCCCGTAAGCAGCATCTGCACAACATGGTCTATGTTAAGCTGCTGCAGGTCTTGGGCTGCACCGGGCTTGCCTATATCGTGTTCAAGAGCTTTTGTTTTACCCTTGAACTTGATTGTGTACCATAGACTTTCGATGTTGACCTCCATATAAAGGAGTTGCAGGCCGCTAATACTGCTTCGATTCTAATACTCCAACATGGACCTATGGAATCGCTTACTACGCTACGTAAATGGAGGACAACATGAAAGGACTTGATGGCCAAGTCGAGATGCCTTTATTATGCATTATTCAGCCCTGTTTCGAGTTCAATCTCTAGTCTCCAAACCTTGCGTCACTGATTCCCAGATCTGGCCACCATGCTAAGATACACGTTCAGATCTTTGTCGTAGGAGCTTTGTTGAATAATAACCCGCACGGGCTTGAATCTCCCTGGGACACCAGATATAGCCTCACCGACCTTTGTGCTTCTTCTACCCACTAGCTTTGCGTGATCGGCTTACTCTGAATCCTCATCGATAAAGATTCGGATTGGGTCGTTGAGTCGAAAGAGTGCCATCGTGTGCGCCAGTTCTGTTTGTCCGTCAGCGAAGCTTGTTCCAACTTTAACCGCCACAATCACCTACCGTCTGCCTCAATCTCCTCCAGGCTCCGCGTGCTAACAATAGACACGCAGGGAATGCGATGAAGGACGAGATACTCGTTCTCCGACTATGGATGATAGATATCCAGCATGTCGGCCAGAAGCGTAGCCTCAAACACGGTTGTACCAGCCGGAAGCTTCGCCGTATCGATCTCGCTGATGTAGACGTCGCCCAGGCTGCAATTGAGCTTGTCCACTCGCTTACGGGCCCAGTTGCGGGCATGCCTCTCGTCACAAAAAACGGATATGAAAGGGCTGGGCTCTCTCCGCCAGTAGAAGTGGTCCTCAACAATCTCCTTCAGATCGAGATCGTCAGAGATTTCCAGAGTTGTGTCCGAAATGTAATCTCCACTGTCTTCATCCCGAGTTTGAGATCCGAAATAGGTTACTCGATAGAACCTTTCCGGAAGGTCGTCGCATTCGTAGGCATCTGCATCGAGAAGGCCGACCATGGCCTATGCCTATCTCAATGTTGTATCGAGCTTTTGCTGGCACGCGGCTATGTAGCAGGATAAGTGACGCCCAAATCAAGCTGAAAGGATATGAGATAAGGAGATATCAGGAAACAGAGACTGGAAATCTCTCACAGCCTGCGATAGCATCAAGTTATGTCCCGCACTTCTGGGCGCTGCCACTCCTGCCCGATGCCTCCATGCGGGTGACCTCCGACCTTTGTTGTAGCACAAGACTTCCTTTGCTGTTGGTTGGCTGGTTCATGGGGATGCCTAACGTAGAGCCTCGCCTTGCCCAGTGTATAAAGTCCTGCGGTACAACACACTCATGGTTTCTGCCCGGTCAAGACATCCTTTGGAGGGATGGGACGTTGGACCAGTTCGTGGCCGTGGCTTGGACAGCCCTCAAATGTTTGCTGCAAAAACAGGCTTCAATGGCACAGAGAAGAGTTACTCTCTATCGCTCCCCATTCCTGACCTTCTTTGCAATCGAAGCGGTCAAATGAATACCTTGATAGTCTTCTGTGTCGTGGTATAAATTGTTGTAGCCTTGAACCAATCAGCAGCCATGGGTCAGACGATAGTTGAAGCTGTGTGGTAGAACTATACAAAACACTTGACGTTATATTATATAGAGTATATTAACATAGCGTATAAGATGGCCGATATGCAGCTCTGCAAAGTAAAAGATCTATCTGTATGGGTATCGAGCTCTCCCAAGTCTATCATCATTCTGTGTCATCTCGCCATATCAAACGCTCAACTCATTCAGATCACTTGGATTCCTCCTTCTTCTGCTTCCGCTCCTGTTTCCTCTCCTGCTTCTGCTCCTGCTTGGCCTTTTTCTCAGCCCTCCACCTGATGCCCTTTGCCATGATGACCATCAGCGGCAAGCAGCAGACAATGTAAACAGCACCAAGCATCGTAAACGACCAACCCACCCCGATGGCGTCCATCAGCGGAACAATGGCCGCCGTCGCTCCAGCGCCCACCAGACACCGCGAGAAGTTGTTCGCCGCGCTCGCCGTCCCCGCCTTTCCGGGATGGATGTCGACGAGCAGCGTGTTGGTCGTGTTGTTGAAGCCAATCATGCCCATGCCCATGATGCAGCTCAGGATGCACGGCACCGAGACGTGGACGGCGTAGTTCATGGCCCAGCCCCAGCCAATGAGGGCGAGGCCGCTGAGGCAGAGCAGAGGGAGGCCGACCTCGAGACGGACGCGCTCGATGGGGAAGTCGGACAGGTCCTGCTGGCGGCTGCGGTCGAGGGGGATGTCGAGCTTCTGGCAGTATCGCTTGTAGTTCCTGTTGATTGCCGGACCAACAATCAGAGCAGCGAGGACGGAGCCCATGGCCAGCGGCAGGTACATCAAGCCCACTGTGATCTCGTCATATCCATACGAATCCTTGAACAAGGTGGGCATGGCAGCGGAGATGCAGTAGAAGCCTGCAAAGACAAGGCTACTGCTGCCGAGTAGCAGCCCGGTTTCCTTCTCCAGCAGCATGATGAGAGAGCCCAGAATATTGGGCGGCTTGAACTTGAAGGTGTTTTCCGGCGGGGGAGCCACGCGGTCCTTGTTCCGGTGAGAGCTGAGCATCTGCCATCCCGACCTGTACAGCGGTGGTGGGTAGATGGAGCCGTCGCCGACGATGTGGCGGCATGTTTCGGGGAGGAACATGAACAGGAGGACGACAGTGACTCCCGCAAAGATGACGAGGAACCAGAAGATGGATCTCCAGCCGAGTTCCTGGGCAAGGACTCCGCCGAGGATGGGGCCGATGGCTGGGGCGAGGACGACGGGGACGACGGTGTAGCCGACGTATTGGCCTCGCTCAGCTGAGGTGATGACATCGGCCACGACGGCCATGCACAGTGCCACTGTTGTGCTGGATCCGGCAGACTGAAGACATCGAAGGCCGAGAATGGCGCCGTAGTTGGGAGCCAGAGCAAGGCCAATGTTGGCGGCAATGTATATCACGAAGCAGATGATGTAGGCCGGCCGCCTGCCACCGCTGTCCGCCAGCGACCCGAGGACCATTGGCGTGATGCCCTGGAAGATCATGTAAGTCGTGATGGTGAGGTTGATCTGCGTGCTCGACACGTGGAGCTCTTCGGACAGCTGTGTCAAGGCTGGCAGGTAGATCTGGGCTGACATGGGCGAGAAGAATGCCGTGCAGGCGGCTCCGAGAGCCAGCATTCGCTTCTGCCATGTTGTGTAGATGGAATAGGGGGGAGGAACGGTGGTTTCTTGTGCTGGGAGTTGCTGCTTCTCTGGGTCGGCGAGTTCATTGGAGAGACGGGGCTTGTCCGACTCTGAGGAGGCGGTTGTTGTGTCTTCTGAGGCGCCCATGGTGGCGTTGAGCTGAGCTTATACAGGCAATGGCGGTATCATGTCAATCCCAAGTCTAGCGAAGAATCTCTGGAGTGGATAGTCACAAAGATATGAAGCTCGTAGCTTTTATAGAGAAAAGAAAAGATGAAACAAGATCACCAATTCTCAGCGCTCCAGAAGAAAAATAATAATAAAAAAAAGGAGAATCTTCTATGGAGAAAAGAAAAAGCTTGCCATCGGCCAGCGGTCGGCAACTTGCATCCGTGAAGGTGTCGCCGCTCGTCGGTGCCGAGATCGGCAAACCAACCAACCTACCTGTGGTTGCGTCGCCGTCCCGAATAGGCAATCTGTCACGGCGCATCACCTTGCTTGCAGGCCGATTTTTGGCGGTGGGAGAGGACATGTAGGCGGTCAGTCTGCGGATGACGTGCATGATGACGGACGAAGCCGGCGTTGCTCTCGCGATGCTGCCGACTTTGGTGTTTATGAGGGTAAATGTAAGGTACTATTGCAGGAGCACGCCACGATTCCAACCAGATGGTACCTGACTCGACTTATTTAACCTGCCAGGCGCTTATGCTTTAGTTATCTATTTCTCGTACTTGATGAAGGCGAATGCAGTGCAAATGCCCTGCAGCATTGTAATAGTAGTAGTTTCTGCAGAATAAGCACAAACGTCAATTCAACGTCGCCAAGCCGGATGCTTTCCGTCCTCTTTTGTCTCTCCAAATCGGCTGTATCCACGCCGTATCGGCGACTCCACAGCTGCCAATCTCGATCTGCCGAAAAGATACTCGGCGCTCGTACCTCGTGGCCGGGCGGCATGGAAAAACCGCTAATTCCGGGGCTGTTGCAGCCATGTGGCCACTAAAACAAGCATCAGCTTAAACCGTTGTGGATGGAGATCATTGGGCTCAGCTCCTGCACAGGGGCAACTGATCGGTACCAGCAATTCCTCGTTGCGCTGTGTTCAAGATGGTGAGCCTCAACGTCGCAGTCGCGCTATGCCGAAACTCCTGCTCCTGTGACTAAACAATGTGATCGTTGCGTCGATAGAACGTCGCCTACAACACGGTGCTGCGGCAGAGCAAGGCCATCCGCAGTGACCTCGCCAACCTCGAGTCCAAGCCCGCGCCCACGCCCGCCGACATTGGCAGCGTCTCCGTCTCCCTCACCTCCTTTTCCAAGTCGCTCGACGAATACCACAGCCTCGCGCGCCAGGAACTGGTTCCCAAGAAGCAAGAGGAGGCCTACGAGCGAGTCAAGCGCTTCCGCGAGGAGCTGTCCGAGTTCCGCGCCAAGCTCGACGTCGTCAAGCGAGCCCGGGAAGAAGCGCAGCACCACCACAACCGCTCCGAGCTCCTCGGCAGGAGACCGTACAACGCCACGCCGGAGAACCCCTACGCCAGCGCCGCGCCGACGACGACGGTGACGCACTCGTCATTCCAGCCCCGGCACACAAGCTCCAACAGCGCCTCGCTGACGACGGGCGCCGGCGACGACCTGCGCGAGGCGCACGCTTTCCGCGAGCAAAACTTCTTCAACAACACCAACCATGCCCTGGACGACTTCATCGCGCGCGGGCAGGCCGTGCTGGGGGACCTGGGCCAGCAGCGCGAGACGCTCAAGAACACGCAGAAGCGGCTGTACGGCATCGCCAACACGCTGGGCGTAAGCGGCGACACGATCCGCATGGTGGAGCGCCGTGCCCGCGAGGACAAGTGGATCTTTGTCGCGGGCGTCATTGTCTTCTTCTTGTTTTGCTGGCTCGTGATTCACTTCCTACGATGAATGCAATTTTGGTAGCGTGCGGAGCTGCGCCTTGGCGTTTTTCAGGTATGGGGATATCAAAGTGTATACATTTCTCTCTCTCTCTCGCGCGCGCGCTTTGAAAAGCTATCAAAAAGATGTCCCCAAAGTCCCACCCCCGGTTCCGCAGCCATGCTCTTCAACCGTCCTCCTCGCCGTCGATGCAGCTCAGCGCTATCGTGAAGAGGACGTCCTTCGTGGTCTGCACCTCGACAATCTTCGTCTCCGGGAGCACGTGGTTGCTCGTGCTGATCCTGCCGCCCATGCGCGTCTCCCAGTCGGTCACGTCCCACTCGAGCCCTTTGGTCGTGATGCGGCTCGGCTCCTGCAGCGGGATGATGCCCACGTGCTTGCCAAAGACGTCCTCCTCGCCGTCCTCCCGGACCTGGATGCGGTGGGTGCCAGTCTTGAGGAGAAAGGTGAGGCTGGAGCCGGAGAGGAGGTAGACGCGGCCTTGGGCGTAGGTGGGGTCCGACTGGAAGAGATAGAGGTGGTGAAGCTGGCTGAGGCCTTGATCGATGCGGCCGCCGATGCCGCCCAGGGCGATGATGTCGGTTCCGGGAGGCTGCGTCTTGCGGATCCAGGTGATGGCCTTGCCAAAGTCGGTCGACTCCTGATCGGTGTCGTGGATGATTTTGGCGGGGGTGTGCTGGGAGGTGTAGAAGTTGTGGACGTGCGGCCTCAGCGAGTCGAGGTCGCCGATGATGACTTGGAGGTTTGACTGGAGAGGGTTAGCTGAGGCTGTTTGGTCGTGTCGAGAAATGTGTAGTCAGTCTTTTAGAAGGCTGAGTACCAGCTTCTAGCTATAAGGAAAATGAATGGTGTGACAGAAGAAATCTCATGATGTCATTGCGGTAACGAAAGAGAAACTCACGTATTTGCCCTGGAACGAAGAGAGCTCATGAAGACGGTTGGCGCCGCCATCCGCAGCGACACGGAGAGATGCTTGTCCCAAGTCAGCATTGAATGTCACCGCCTATATATCAGGCGTATTAAGGTATCTCGGGAGCGTACAGTTTCTCCAGAGCTTGCGCAGGTTGCTGCCGTTCTTGAGCGGCTGGTTGAGCACCAGGAGGGCAAAGGGCTGCGGGCTTCGCTGGTCTAGCAGAAACCTGTTGGGCTGCCACTCGAATACCGAATCCATTGGGGGCGCTGTATGGTTGATGAGAGCTCGGTGTCGATGGTTGCTGGGTTGATACCGCTCGGCTGGTGAGATTGACGGGTGAAGAAAGAGAGGAGAGAGACAGAGACGGAACAGTTGAGGCGATTAACGGCCCTCTCAAGTTTGACAAGGCCAGACTAGGGGCGCTGTTTGAGTATGGAGGTGAGAAGGTGAGTTGAGAACGAGGATAGAATGAAAGAAAGAAAACCGGGTTATGCAGATGCAGAGCAGAGCCACTTTAGTAGTTGGACCAGGCTGCCCTTTCGTGGGGGGATTGTGCGTGTGTCGGAGAGCTGTTTAGATACCTACGGTAGGCGAGCTGCGTCCCTTTTCTGGGTTCAGCTGGGTTGTGCGACGCCAAACTGCAACTTCAGCTCGTAAAAAAGATGAAAGGATGCAAATGCCATCAATGCCACTTCAGGTTCAGTCCAAGCTTCACCGAATGGCCCTGCGATCAGCGGCTCAACCCCTGGACAGCTGATATCAATGCTTTTCTGACGGGGGACGTGGATGGTGAATGTGATTGGGCGGGAGGGCTTAGTCAGGGTAGGATTGCCGCATGACATGAACTCCTGCATGCGGCTGTTGAGACAGGCACAAAGAGTCCAGCTTCTCTTTGTTTCTACAACAGTACTGATACCTGAGTTGATGAGCTTTGCCTTGATCCTTGAAAGTTAACTCAAGGTCTCTGAAGGCCACGGAATTGCACGAGCATTCCAGTGTCTTCAAGATGCAGCTCTGGCTTTGTACAGGCAATCCCTCGAGAGCCCTTTCATGTTCCTTCGCTGATGTAACTGGCCTCAGATTATGTAACACAACCGACTGAAGCACAGCTGCGTCTTCTCCCGCAATCCCCACTGCGGAAACACGTCATGGAAGATTCTCGGCTAAATACCTCCCCGTTTCCGCACCTCTCTGCTCCGAACGATGATGAGATAAGGCCCGCTGACCAATCTGGCGATTCTGTCATGGATCCGATCCAAGCTTCTTTTTTTTTCCGCGATTACATATCCAACTCGTTTGCGCTGCCATTGATTGATACTGCTTCCCTTGAACATAGTCATTGTCCCCCTCCCATTGGCTTCTTCTACTGATTTTTACTCGCACATTTAATACAACCCTCACAATGTATCGCGCAGCACTAAGAACAGCCTCACGGCCCGCTGTCGGCTTGCGCACGTCTCTGGTCCAGGCCGCACCCCGGCGATTTGCCTCAACGGCTCCCGCAGACAGGCCGCGGTCATGGAAGAGCTCGGCCGTCCGGTGGGGGTTGGCGATTGCCGGTGTCTACTACTATAACACGAGCTCCGTGTTTGCGGACGAGTCCGAGGGTATGTTGTCCCCCTTGCTACATCACACGTTGTGTAAGTCTTGTATCGAGCAGACCTGCTGACCCGCCGGTAGCCCACGCCCTGCCCGTCGCTGCGCCGTATACCGACCACGAACTGCCCACCGTCGACACCCTGATTGAGCAGAAGCGAAAGCAAGCCAGCCCTCCCCAGCCCGTCGAGCCCGCTTCCACAAAGACCGAAGCTCCTCCCAAGCCCGAGGCCGCCCCCAAGACAGAAGCAACCCCGACCAACGACAAGTCAGAAAAGCCCGCGCAGAGCGCCGCCGGCTTCGGCGGCGAATCGGCCGATGCGCTGGAGGAGGAGGCCAGCCAGGAGGGCGCCTTCAACCCGGAGACGGGCGAGATCAACTGGGACTGCCCCTGCCTGGGCGGCATGGCGCATGGGCCCTGCGGAGAGGAGTTCAAGACGGCGTTTAGCTGCTTCGTGTACTCGACCGAGGAGCCCAAGGGCATGGACTGCATTGAAAAGTTCCAGTACGAAACAACTCCCTATTGATACCAATCGAGGTGAAGGATAATTGTGCGTTACTAACAGTGTTCTAGGGGCATGCAAGAGTGCTTCCGAAAGTACCCCGAGATTTACGGCTCCGAGCTGGAAGACGCCGATGCCGAAGCGGATGCGCCGGCCGAGGGCCAGGAGGCGGTGACTCCGGCAGCCGTTGTGACAGCTCCCGAGCCCTTTCCCGAAGACCGACAAGAGCTTCGAGAGGTCACTGTGAAGGGCGGCCACTCGAATGGCTCAGAGACGGACAACCTTCCTGGAGTTAGGCTGGTGGAGAGCGTAGCCCCAAAGGCGACTGAGGAGGCTGCCGATAAGAAGGAGCAAAACTAGAGAGGGGGGGAGAGTTCATGAAGAATAAAAGAGGGCGCTTATAGATGGGTTGGGAAACAAAATTTATGAGACAGTCGATCTGGGACTGTTTTCAGTGTATTCTAAGAAGCGGGCTCTTGACAAAAGAGACCGATGTATTCAAATGGTGTTGAGGGCCTTGCGATAGACGGCCGCGTGTATTCTTACAGGAGGAAATCCATGACATTCAACTTTGCGTGTATCGCCGAGGACCTAGTGGTGTGTTGTGCATCCCCTTAGTAACAAACAGTATCTTATACAGTATTGCTCAAAGACTCTACCTACGGTATCGATCCAAACAAACAAATTAGCTACCATTACCCAAGCCCGAGAACCAAACGCCTTGCACCTATCCAATACCCCAGATATCCAATCCTTTAGACTTCCCCAAACCTCTCACGCCGCCACCACCTTGGCCGCCTTCCCATCTTCAATCCCCTTTTCATCCTCAATCCCCTTCCCGTCCTCCTGCCGACCCCCATTCCCATTCCCATTCCCATTCCCATTCCCATTCCGGTGCTCCGCCCCAACGCCCGGCTCATAAAACTTGAGCATCAAATACTGCGGCTCCCCCAACCTCGACCCCTCCGCAACCTGCGTAAACCCCAACGACCTGTACAGCTGCAGCCCGAGCGGCGACGAAATGATCCAGATGCCCGTCCTGTCCCTGTCAGCGCGCTCCATGCCCCAGCGCGTGAGCATCTTGCCGACGCCGATGCCTCGGTAGTCGCCGTCGACGGAAATCGAGTTGAGCGTCCACATCCGGTGCCGGTTCTGGCCCCGGAAGGCGTCCTTGGACTTTTCAATCAGCTCCATCACCTCGTCGTTTGCGTCCAGCAGCGCGCTCTTGTCTAGAAAGGGCGGCAGCCTGGCCATTCGCAGCTCTAGATCCCTGGCCCTCTCCTGCTCCTCTTCGCTCTTTCTTCTGCTTCTTCTTCTCCTTCTCACACCAACGCCTTCAGTCCCATCCCTATCACGCATACCACCACCATCAATGTCGTCGTCATCATCATCATCGTCATTATAGTCGTCCTTTGCAGGCGCAGACCACTCCGCGCACCCAACGATAATCTCCCCCCTCCCCGGCGCGTCCGTCAGCACCACGAGATAATGCAAATTCGGATCCGCCAGCCCTTTGCGCATGCGCGCCATGTTCCACTCGAGCTGGTCCTGCACCCCGGGCTTGATGCGCAGCCGCTGGGGGAACATGGCCTTGTGCATGGGGCTGTCGAGGAAGGCGGCGACTTCGAGGGCCGCCATGGCGGGGACGTCTTCGTCGCGGGCGGGACGCAGGCGGAGGGAGTGCATGATGCGGGCGAGGCGGGACTTGGATTTGTCGTGGTAGGGGAGCATGTGCTTTATAATATAATGATATTAATGTCTAAGGTATTCTTGAAGTGTTGGAAGATGGAAGGGTGGAGAGATAGAGAGAGTGAGAGAGAGATAAGGTGGCGGCGTGTCATATGGTGTCGTACTTTGTTAGGTTATATACACCTAAATAAGGTCGATAAGGGCAGAGGACGGACAAAGCGGCATGCTCGGCTGACGATGTCCTTGGCTCTGTTGGATTGCTGCTAAGCCTTCTTCCTTTTTTTGCCTTGGCCGTCCTACCTAGTATTGTAAAGGGTCTATTAGTTGATCGGGATTCTCTTCCTCTCATCGTGGGCATCGTGAGTGAGATAGCGGCTTAGTGGGATGATGACGATGACGTCACAGTGCTCACAGGCATGTGAACGAGCTGTGCGGCCTGCGAGACGCACTGTTAACGGAGGCTGGACTGGCTACGTAATACATTGGACAGATGAGCGGTGCTCTCTAGGAGTGAGAGGACAAGTTACTTCGGGTATAATGTCAGATTAGAAGAGAGTCGTTATGTGCGTTGTTTTTGAGTATGTAGCTGCCACTCGAATAATAGTGGCCGTAATCAGACCAGACAAGACAAAAAGAGTCAACACCAGAAAGCTCTCCTAACCCAAACGCCCAGAGTCGCGAAGACAGAAAACAGAGTAATAAAGCCAACAGAAATCATCGGAAAAGACCCATCCCGAACCAGCGACTGTCAAAGTCCCCTATCGAGACTCGCTCTCCTTGCTCTTGTACAAATAACGTCCGAGCACCGCCTCCACCGCACCGACGGCAGCAAGCACGCCGACGCCCACGCCGACATGCTTCCAGTCCAGCACCCGCCTCTCGTACAGGCCCCAGGCGCGGTAGCCCAGGAACCCGCTGACGCCCACGACGCCCGCCACGTTGGCCAGCGCAATCGCCGTCACGCTGCCGTCGGACAGCTGCGAGAACTGGCGCGTCAGCCACGAGTCGGCCCTCTTGGCCTTGCTGGCGGCCTTCTTCTTGGCCGCGGCGGCCGCCTCCCGCTGCTGCTGCTGCTGCTTGGCCCGCTCGGCGGCTTCCTGCTCGCGCTGGATGCGCTCCGCTTGCGTCTCCGTCTGCACGTCCTGCTCGAGGAAGTCGGGCGGCACGGTGTGCACGCTGGGCATGTCGACGTCGATGAGGGATGCCGTGGAGGAGGATTCGTTGGGAATGATTTCGGGGGGCTGAGGAGCGGCGGCCTGAATTGGATTGCGTGTTAGAGCTGTTGTTCACATGCCTTTGTATGCTTTTCGCTCTTCTCATTTCTGGGGGAGGAAATGAGAGGGAGGGCGTACCTCTTCGGGAGACTGCCTGGCACCCTTTGCAGCTGCGTCGGCGTAAGACACTGTCCAGACGATCAGCAAATCATGATCATCACCAGAATCTGCAAGTCATTGCCAAAACTTACTCTTGGGTATTGTTGAATGAAGAGGGATGATGAAAAGTAGGTAGTTGCGTTGAAGATTCCGTTGATGGAAATCAAGGTGTTGAGGAGAGTAGTAGTTGTTGTTTAGAGCTTCACGATAAAGGAAGAAAGGGAAGAAAAATGGCCAAATATCGGAATCGCAACAACTATAAATACCTCCCCTCAAAAACACAAAAAAGCCAATTGCACTCGTGAAAAAAAAGGTACCTCACCTGCCGTGACGCAAACGCTCTCCGCAAAAGTCACGCCAAAGCTAGAAAATAAGTCGTGTCTTGCAAGAAGCCGTGATGATGACGTATGAGGCTCGAAAAAACCTCGGCTTTGCGCAGGGGCGCTTTTTTTTGTGTATGTGGTGCCTTGGCAGAAAGCTGGGGGTGGAAAAGCTTCGATTACATCAATGGAGCAGGGGTTAGGATTTATGCATGTTTTAGGACGGCATGAGAGCTAAAAGCAGGGTCTGCTCGACATGACAATGGCAAAGAGGGTCAAACTTGTTGCTGGCATCGATGGAGGTGGTGATGCTTCCATTTCTTTCGACTGCTCTACTCGCTTTTTCTTCACTTCATCACGAAGCGAGGTTGGTCCTCACGAGCTTTCGCGAGTCGAGTACCTTCAATTCCCACCAGTCGCATCTGATACGACACCTCAATTGGACAGTTGTATGATTCAGATGCTTGAACAAAAGAGCTATGTATATCAAATGACTGTCAAAAC
>LFMI01000663.1:106395-116629 GCA_001050175.1 Trichoderma parareesei | reverse complement strand
GGGGGGGGGGAGGGAAAAGGGTCATGGACGGACTTGGGCTTCGTCGTCGACGGAGGCGCAGAGCATGAGGCCTGTGAGCGTGGGGTTTTTAGTATTGCTTCTGCAGGATGATGTTTTTGGCTGGTTGTTTGGGGGAGGTTTGTTGCGCATACCATCTAGCCTCGAGATCTGTGTTGAGCGAATCATGGCGAGAGGCGATTGGGTTGGAAGATGTCTAAAGAGGAGGGGAAGAAGAAGAAGCAATGTGTCGTAGCTTGGACTCGTTGGCTTTGCGAAGAAACGTGTCAAGAAGACGCACGACCCTCAGAGGAGATCGCTTGTCGAGATGGTGACTGGGAGGATGGGACTCTTTTAACAGTACCGAAGCGCATGCAGCAGAAACGGAAAGATTGCTAGGAGAAGCGCCGATCGAGGCAGAGGCTGTATATCGTCTCGAGATGTTCTGTTGGCCTGGAAGTCGGTTCCTGGGGTTGCAGGTGCTGAGTGTGGCTGAGGCGGAATTTTGGTGGCGCGACCTTTCATGTGCTGTGCGCCTCAGTTGCGCGCTATGAAAGTGTTGAGAGCGATTCAGCGTGGCCGTGCGTCTTCAGATGGACGACCGTTGAGCACTCGGTTTTCACCACCAGGAAGCGAATTGAGACCTGCCTGATTGGGTAATCTGCCGGTGAAACACTTTGACTTTTTGAAATTCAAAGCTTGTCTGCCTTATATCTCGTCTTCTTCATCATCGAAATCATCCTCCCTGCCCATCTCATACAAGATTCTCCCTCCCTCGCCGGCGCCAATATCCGTCTGTGCATCAAAGTACGGCAGCACAATGCCCTCTCTATCCTTGCGCTGCTTCTCCGTAAGTCCCAGATTGAACGTGCTCTCTGGCTGTTCCTCTCCTTCGTCTCCCCGCTCGGCATCTGGCTTCTTGAACATGGCATGGTCCGTGAGAAGACAAAGCTTGCCCAGCCGGGAATTTGCTGCTGCTGCTGCCGGCATGAGAATGAACTTTTCGTCGACAGCTCGTCCGCTCCTCCTGCGTAGCTCCATGCTGATGACGACGCCCGCATCGTCTTCGGACTTGCTCTTCTCTGCGAGGCCAATGAGGATGCCTTCGCGATGTTCCTTGAGGCCCCATTCGGGCTCTACGACGCTTCTGTTGCGCGCCTTTTGCCGCTCAATCTCTTGACGCAGGTTTGACAGCGTGAGGATGGCTGTGGCTAGGTGGCATAGCAGCGTGAATGGGTGAGGCTCATATTCGTTGGACGACTTTGGTAGGATGACGGGCACATCGGTGTGATATACGCCCACGATGGAAACAACGGGGGTGATGATGCTTGAGAGGAAGATGGCGAGAGACTGGGTGGCCGT
This sequence comes from Trichoderma parareesei, assembly GCA_001050175.1. NCBI lineage: Eukaryota > Fungi > Ascomycota > Sordariomycetes > Hypocreales > Hypocreaceae > Trichoderma > Trichoderma parareesei. The sequence goes on along the minus strand of LFMI01000663.1, from coordinate 115,270 downwards.
TGATGAGAGAGAGTTCAATGAGTCGATGAAGACGACGGCTCCTACATGGTTTCGCTCAGTCATGCGTCCTACGTAGAGAGCACTGGGCTTCACACTTACTCTGCGCAGTCTTATCCTTGATATTGGCTGGCTGAGATGAGGGATACTGTGCCAAGAGCTCCCGGCTCACTGCGTTGAGATCTTTTCCAGCGGCTTTGATGAAGACGTCTGCATCCCGCGGCTTGCGGACCGTGCAGAAGGACAGGAAGATGATTTTCGTCCTTGCCAGCTATCGCAGTGTCAGTCCGCCCGTTTCATGAGGTGGGGATGAACGCGTATGGTTTTGAAAAATACCTTTGCCCTTGTCATGAGCTCTGAAATGACTGGCCGGGCGGGCTGTTCGAGATTGTCGATGAGGAGAGTCAGAGGGCTGGCAGCATCACGAAAATTCAGAAGCCGCTGAAGCAGCAGCAGGCTGTGAGAGCGGCCGTGGGAGTTTGCAGAGGGGGCCATGGCTCTGGATGGCTAATGTCTGTTTTGAGTGAGAGTGTTCTTTGGAAGACTTTGGTTTTATAAGTGAGCTGCTCTGGTTGTCGTGTCCAGGTTGCGTCTAACCATGTGACAGCCATCAGCATGAGGTTGAGGATTAGAGTGTCGAGAATCAATCAATCGCGGCATATCGAACAACGCTCCCGCAATGGATCCGATCCGCTTGGCTGGCTTTAGTGCACATTTCAGGCTTCGAGACCGCTAAAGGCGCTGTGAATGGCTCCATCGCTCCGCTAACTCCTCGCCGCTCATGCTTGGTTGATGCTGCCAGGCGTCATGTACACTCATGGACGCATCTTCTCACCTCCAGCATTGCTGAAATTTTCCACTCCCGCCCATCACCACCAGCCTCATCTCGACACATTACTGCAATGAGCATTTGCCACCATTCAGTTTCATAGCCACAGCCTTGCTCTATCTCAAGTCTTACACGCCCATGCGCCGCCACAGCCTGCTGCTACAGCACTTGACTCACACCTGCAGACGGGTTTCAGGTGTTGCCTCATTGATCAGGACATGCGAGCTCTCGCCCTCAGGCTCATGCCCACGAGCTGCATATAGCCGCAGCCTGAGGCCGTTCTCAGCCATCGCTGCTCAATCCATCGTGTTTCAGCAGCCCAACAGTGGCAATGGGTTCGGGGCTGGTACCAATGACACCATCTATGCGCTCTCAACAGCACAGGGCAAGGCTGGAATCGCCGTGATTCGCATCTCTGGCCCGTCATGTCTTGACGTGAGTTGGCGGATCAGATGTTTCCAATCCGAGCACCACAACGTACATGTACTAACCAGGCATGCTGTTTCTGCTGCTATTCTCAGATATACAGAGCCCTCTGCCCGTTAAAGACCCTGCCGAAGCCTAGATATGCCACTGTGCGATCGCTGCTCGGTCCCAAGGATGCGGGAGGCGGTGGAGGCGTGTTGGATTCAGAAGCAGTAGTTCTCTTCTTCCCTTCGCCTAAGACTGTAACAGGAGAAGATGTCCTAGAGCTGCACATCCACGGCGGCACAGCCACCATTAAAGCCGTCTTGGCAGCTATCCCTCAGTGTCCCTCGAAGCATCGGATTCGATACGCTGAGCCCGGGGAGTTTACCAAGAGGGCGTTTCTAAATGATCGACTGGATCTCGCACGAGTCGAGTCCCTGGGAGACATTCTCTCTGCAGAGACGGAGCAGCAGCGGCGTGCGGCAGTCAGGGGCACTTCGGGAAAGCTGGCTCGCACCTACGAAGGCTGGAGAGAAGAGCTTCTCCTGGCCCGAGGCGAGATTGAGGCTCTGATTGACTTTTCAGAGGACCAGAATTTCGATGAGTCTCCTGCTGACCTGCTTCACAACGTGGCAGAGATTGTAGACAACATCCTCCGGGGCATACGCTTGCACGAACGGGGCGGCCAGAGGAGCGAGCTGCTGAGAAGCGGCATCCGGATCGCGCTGCTGGGGCCGCCCAATGTGGGTAAAAGTTCGCTGATGAACTTGATCGTTGGCCGTGAGGCTTCGATTGTGTCAGGCGAGGCCGGCACCACACGAGACATTGTGGAGGCCAGCCTCGATATTGGAGGATACCTGTGCTCGTTTGCGGACACGGCGGGCTTCAGGTCGAGCCATGATCAGGGTCCATCGAGCCCAGTCGGGGCCGTGGAGCGAGAAGGAATCCGGCGGGCAAGGCAGAAGGCACAGGAATCAGACATTGTTGTCGTCCTGGCATCGCTTGAAAGCGGCCCTTCTGGGCCGACCATCCTCTTCGACCAGGAGACGCTGGATATTGCGGCCGCTGCCCAGGCCCGCCTGATTGTGGTCAACAAGAGAGACACGGTCAGTCCAACGGAGCTGCAACGGCTGCTAACTGAATTTCGCCAAACATTAGACGAAACGGTGCCAGAGCTGGCATTAGCCCATATAGCCGCCATCTCGTGCAAGGAGGCCAACAGCCTGAGCTCTGCCGAGCAGGGCCAGGATCCCGGGGGCATTCACGCCCTGACAGAGGCCATGGTAGGCACCTTTTCGCAAATGACAGAGATGCCCGTCGATTTGCAGGATCTGCTGGGTGTGACGGCGCGCCAGGCACAGCTCCTGGCCAGGTGCAGGGGCCACCTGGAGGAGTTCCTGGCGGAAGCGAGGCCGGAGGATGAGGGAGTCGAGGCGGATACGGTGCTGGCGGCGGAGTATCTGCGGTATGCGGCGGACTGCCTGGCGCGCATCACGGGCAAGGGCGAGGCTGGGGATGTGGAAGACGTGCTGGGGGTGGTGTTTGAAAAGTGAGTGGCGCAGTCTGTGCTGTTTGTCTGGCAGATGATGATTTGGGCGATGCTAACGTGTGCGTACAGATTCTGCGTGGGCAAGTAGAGAGAATATGGAACTCAAGGATCAATTCGAAAACAACTTGCGGTATGAGGCTATTCTACACTCTAGATAACAGAAGGAAAGAAAGAAAGAAAGAAAGAAGAATAGACACAACTGCGTCCAATGCCGTAACGCTTCCATGGTCTGTCTACCCAGTAAGCAAAGAAAAGGAGGAAAAGTTGACCGAACCCAAATCCACATCTCTATACTGGCTGCCATTTGCAGCATGCTTGTTTGTTTCTCGTACAACGTATCCAACGCCGCGTAAAGATCGTCAAGTAGAAAGCAAAAAGGGCGAGGGAAAAGAGAGAGAACAACAGGGCCCTGGTGAAGAAGAGATATCCATGCTGATGCCGATACAAATACAGAGGGGAGGCCAAGTTGGATGCTCCGACGCTGATGAAAAAAATTGAACATGTTGCCGCCGCGTTTTTTCAGTTGATGTTGAGGTATTCCTGGGGTGTTGGGTGTTGGGGGTTGGTGGTATTCTGTTGTGGGTTTTCTGTGGTTTTGTCTATCCGATGTCCTCCATGCGCCAGCAAAGAAATGCCCGTGAAGGCTGCTTTGATGCTTCCTTCAAAAGGGGGAAAGCACAATATAATGTAACAATATTGTAACAATGGTATGAGGAGTGAGGAAGAAGCCAGACTAGTAGTCTTGGGGCTGGCGGCCGTTTGAAGACGAGCCGGAGCCGGAGCTGGATCCAGAGCCAGAGCCAGTCTTGGGGCCGGAGACGATGTTGTAGCCGCTTCGGGCAGAGTCGACGAGGGCCATGGAGGCGTCGAAGGAGGTAGCAAAGGCAGCCATTGTGAGTTTTGGTTGTGTAGATGGAAGTTGTTGTGAAGCCGTTGTTAGAATGAAGGTTGTGGGTGATAGAGTTGCTGTTTTGTGGGATAGAAGTTGTGTTTGAGGGTGGGTTGATGAGCTGAAGAGTAGAGGGTGTGTTGAGGATATATATAAGATTTATAGGAGTATTGGAAGAGTAGAAGAGTTGTTCTTGTCTTGTTGATGTGTGAAGTTGTTCTGTCCGAGCAATGGGTAGATCCGATGCCCTGGGTCGAAGCAAAGCCGCCTTATATATCCGGAACCCCAAAAGTCGAGACACACACACGCACACACATAGTCCCAAAACGACGTTCTTTCTCAGTCTTGCCAACATCGAGACCAGACTTCCCAGGATTCCATGGAACCGGGATCCCTCCCAGGCACTCACACGGCATATACACCCCCCTTGGTTCCGGCGTGAGATGTCGAGCCGCCTACCCTTCTTTGTCCTTCCTCTGGTGCTTGGTTCTCTCAGCAGATGGATATGGCTAACTAACAGGTACAGCCCAGTCTAGCCCGGCCGCGTGCCCTACGAGACGCACACATACACCCCCCCTGCCTTGACCAAGAAAGGAAAAAAAGAGAGGCCAAGCAGAATTCGTTTTTCCTGTCACCCCATGGCCCCTTGTACTTGTCATTACTACTGGGTCAACTGCGTGGGTGTAAGTTATTACTAGGTAGGGGGGGCAGGATGTGAGATGGAGATGGAGGGGTGTGTGTGTGTGTGTATGTGTGTGTCTTGAATCCATGTGCTGGGGATGTATTTTGGGTGGTGGCTGACGGAGGCCCCCCCTGTCTTTTGGGGGCGTGGCCTTTGCCCGCTTTTGATCAAGAAGCGGTTCCCCGTAGGGCTGAGGCTTGGTCTTTTTGCATCCTCATGTTCTTTCTTATTCTCTTTGGGAGTCAGCCCAATCGTAGAGGCTACCGGCAATGGAAGCATGTGCCACCATGGCGATGCTCGGTAACTCGACAGGTTGATTGGCAGCCACTGCTGCATCCTTAATGGCAGCCACTGCATGGTGATTAATCTGTATGTATGTACGTATGTATGGGATGATACAATACGACTCAAGCGAGTCACTCGGTGCTCTATCTGAGTAATTGCTGGGAATTGTCATCATTATCAATGCCTCGTTCGCGAGGTTCTCTTCTGTTCCACTTTTGCCGTGCGAGATGATGCAGAGCCTCGTGGCAATTCCTCTTCCTCCTCGGCGTCTCCATCCAATCTCATCGACGCACCGGCAGCCGGCTCTGCACAGAATTGAGCAAAGAGGAACCAAAAAGAATTGGGTCCTGAGTCTGAAGAGGATTCAGTAATAAGGCGTCCTGCCACATTGACGAATCTCAAACCCAGCATTTTTGTTGGCTTTCTGGTTGTGCTTCGGATGGGCAAGGCGACAAACCGGGGCAACAAACCGGGGCAGCCTGTAAGTGGTCGCCGAGAGCAGGGCGACTGACTCCAAGCCGGGCTTTGCTGTGGCCGTCATTTTGAGAAATGCATGATCAAATGTGCGAAGCTGTCATCACCATCCCAGTTGCCGGATTGTTGACTGTTTCGATCTGCCTTGTCGAGTCGGCGAAACATTGAGTACACCAGTGGAGATCAGAAGGAACATGAAGAGTGCAAGACATCAGACGAAGAGAGGAGTGGCCGGGGAAACTCCCCATCCCCAGCCAGAACTCCTACAAGGTGCGCACAGATGCTGGTAGACGTGCCGTCGGTAAAGGGAATCCATCATCTCATCTCCAACTCCAATGCTCCGTACCCGTACCATGGGCCCATGGTGGTAGAAGGCACATAGTACGGCTTGTAGCTTGCACGTCGTGCATACAAGCATGTTCCCTGACCTGACGAATGACCCGGGGTCTGGGTTCCGACCAAAAGGTCATGTCCTCCTCTTCCTGCTTCAACCCGCCTCCCCTGTCGAAAATGCACAGATTGGGGAGCTGCTTCTATTGCCGCCCCCACGTGGTGCGTACCTTTATTCTACTTCCGCTTCGCCTTGAAAGGATGCCGTATTCGTCTAACTGGGCAGTGAGTGTTCAGGGGTGATCCCTGGCTTTTGGCGTCCTTTTGGTGGTGGTTGCAGCCACTACCAGCACGCGGAAGCCCTGGGGACTTTCATGTGCCTGTATTAGGTGGTGGTGATGGTGACGCTTTGGTTGAACAAGGGGAAGAGGCAGAGGAAGGGGGTTAGGAAAGGTCCCTGTCAATGATTGATCCGCCTCGTCGTGGCCGTGACATTTCCATTAGAGTTACAAGATGCGCGCTCTACGAGAGTACTGTATCCGTATCCTTCTTTGAATACCCCTGCCTTGCCTTGTCTCAATGCCATACGATTGATGTGGGTTGGTGTCACTTCACACACAGCTCCCAGCTCCCAGGAATCCACGGAAATGCAAATTACAACGTGCCTAGGTAGCCTTGTATTATGAGCACTTCCCGACTAGGCACTTGAATGTCCCTTGAAGAGCCAAAGCGAGGGTGAAGGTACACATCTTCCAGGAAGTCTACGGATCTCCATATCTATACAAGCCGTAATCGATCAAGGTACAAACAATAGCAGCGTCAACAATCCTAACCCCCAGGTATCTTCATCACGGCACGGCACGGCCTCATGCCTATCAACTTACCCTTCATCTACCTCACCCTACCGGGTCGACATCATGACATGGATCCCCCAGCAAGCCAGGTAGACGGCCTACTTCTAATACCAAGGACGCAATGGGGAAGCGAATCCTGTTCCCTGCTTGACTCGGATCCTCACATTCTCGTTTCCCGTCGCTATCGCTCCATGTAGATGCTTCTTCATCAGGGCAGTACGGATGGGGGCGCGTTGATTTGCCAGACCATCGTTTCTCAGAATTCCCAAAATAACGACCTCGGTTGCCGGACGACGTTCTAAGCCCTGCTACACCGGCCTAGGACAACTACATGTATGTATGGGGACGGCTTGCTGATCTCTGGCTGGTTGACTGCCGGGGTTGGGAGGTGGACTACTAGTTTTTACTGCTCGCTTGTAACAGCCTGGGAGCCAAAATGTGCCTGGCGATGAGTTACGAGCAGGGCCAAAGAAGACGGAAACTCGGGACATGTGGCCAAAGATTGTCAACGGCACATCATGAGAACACGATGCCGGCTCTCCTTACTGGTCCAAGCAATACATGTACCGAAGAGACAAGCCCCCGGGTTCAATTCCCCCCGTAAGCGCCGCGAAGCTCACCAACGAGCCCTCGGCCTCTCTCTGGCGAGATAAAAATAGCGGCCCAATGGGCACCCCAGAGAGACCAAAATGCTGAAGCCATCAATTCCGTGCTAAGGGGGCTGCGGGAAAATAGCATGTTAGTTTGTCGGTTCATCTGATTTGCTGGCCTCGCTTGCAGTCTTTTTTCTTTACTCGGTGCTTACTGTACTGAGCCTGTTCCATGTCTTGTCTATCAACGATGATTGTGCTGTAAAGTGATTGATGGCGATTAGTATCACCATTGGGGGTATTACATCGACTGGATCTTTCGCTTCACCAGCCTCACGGGGCGTCAGCACTATGAGCAGCAAGCGAGAGAGGACTGGAGGGGGCCGAAACGCGCACTGCCCATCTCACCCATCGTTTCGCTGTGGCTCGTAGACGATGGGCTTCCCTTTTCCTACAAACCAAAATGTCACGTATCAGAGGAGAGCAGAGCCTCGGCTGGATGCGCGACCGAGCAGAGATGAGAACCTCATCGTCATGGGGCTGTTTCCGACGACGACATACTGCCATGCATAGTAAGCACCAGGAGGAGATTGCGCGGCCATCTTGGAGTTCTGGGTGTTGGAGAATGACCTGCTTCTTGTGTGGTAACACATACGTGTCTTCTGTACCGGGATAGCAATTCCTTTGACAGGCCAATGAATCCTCACCCCCACGATGTAAAATCTCGGGTGAGTCAATCTCCAATTCACGATGCATGCAATTGCATGTACATTGCTCTACTGCATAAGTTTACCCTCGTCTAGGGAACCTGCAGCAGCAAAGCAATGGAGCTTCCACCTTCAATGATTTCAATCCCTGGACTCTGCCTTGAACTCCCGTGAGATGCCTTCAGCGACAGAGCCTCAAGTCATTCTACACTCCAACAAGTGCTCATGTGCATGCGTTTCCCTCCTGACAAGGTCGCAGTCTTAACTCTTCATCAATACGAAACGCGCGGCAGCCTATCAATCATGACCCGACAAAGCTCGGCCTTGGCCGTTGTTCGGCGACCTCGCTTGACATCTTGTTGGTCAGAAAGATGCGCGGCGGATGGGCATGACTGCCGAGTGACTAAGGAGGATATCCCGGTGCCTGGAGGGACTCAGGCGATGCAACCTTACACCAAAGACTCACCAATCCTCCCAGTGGCAATGACGTCTCTCTCTGGTTCGGCGATATCGAAGCCTTTCATCTAACCTGCATGTACTCCGTCGCTTCCTGTTGCTCTCATACATGCACACCTCTGTCCCGTAGACAGTATCAGATATCCCTTTCCCTTCTAGATCACTACAGCAACTTGCATGTACCGCGAACACCGTCATCACCATCATTATTCCGCCGGATCTGCCACCGTAGAAACCAATCGTCAGGAACGGCGCCCTATGGGGATCGCATGCCGGAGCCCGCGATGAAGGATTGGGCGGACTTTTGCAGCATCGTGCGCCAGACAACTGCCTGCTTCCACGTATGCATCGTATTGCGCCTCTGCCATACGAGAGGAGCCTCGGCTTTGGCAGACTCGGGTCAACTCCTGTCGTATTCACAGCTCGGTATGACAGTGATGATGCCCAAATATTTTATAAGCACCATGGCTACTAAACCAAACGCTGCCTCCAAGGTGATATCGTAGATGCAACTGGTTGATAACGCTACATGTAGTGTAAGACCACAGACAGCCTTACCGTCACCGTATCACCCGTTTACACCAGATCTGAGTTCACCAGAATGGCGGAAAAATCGTCGTGACACACATATACACACATACACACACACACGTCCAATACATACATGGGCGTGTCTGAAGTCATCCTCGTGGCCTGGTGTCGTCAGCTTCTAGAAGATCAGATGGAAACCTTTTCTCCTGCAGCCTTATTGACACAGCCCTATGGGATTTGGGAGGGATGCGGCAGCACAAACGAACGGGCCTCGCTCGAACGTTCGGCTGCTCA
>LFMI01000663.1:70750-106325 GCA_001050175.1 Trichoderma parareesei | reverse complement strand
GGGGGGGGGGGGGGGGGGGGGGGGGGGGGGGGGGGCCTGCTTGACTAGAATTTGTAATGTTTGCCGCTTGCCTTGATGTGTCTTTATGCGGCGCGAAGGATCATCATAACTGACTGTGTACAGAAGGCCGGCAGTAGTTTTGTCCCAACGACGACCAGCTACCCTGTAGAATTACTTATGATGGGCCCGATGAAAATGAAGTTATTCGGCCACGTACTACTCCAAGAAGAGGCTCCAAGGCGCAGCATTGCCTGAATCTCGGCCACTGTTCAGGGGTCACAGGCCCGGCTGCGAGGGGCTGTGGTGCCTGTGATACAGACCTATCGCGTATCCGTGTAAGAGTCAAGGAGGAACTGGATGACGGGTTGACGCCGGTTGACTCATTTTTCAGGCCATCAATCTGTTGAACCCCCATGGGGCGTGTTTCTTTCCCTTTTCTTTTTGCGACTCCCCGTCATCTGTCTCGGAATGCACTTCAGGGCTCCTGGCTCGGCTCACAGCACAGCTCGCGGCACAACTCCCGGCTTGTATAAGGTATGGTAAGGTAGAGTGTCATTGTACCTCTAAAATCTCAGGCCTGAATTGATTACCTCGGGTATTGGAACAATGATACACTTGTAAGCTGTAGTGTGCACATTTGTACAGTTATCTTACTCCCATGGGCGATCCCGTTCTCCTCCAGGGCCGGGGCAGCAGAGCCGGGCTTCCGCGGCGTTGAACCGGGTCGAGGCCAGTTGCACGGGCCGATCCGCGAGGACATCAACCATTCAGCCGAAATAGAGCAGAATGCCCTGACTGTACAGTTCTAACTGTCGCGGCAACAGAGTCACAGCAACTCGTGATAGCCGCATGATTGATGGTACTTGCAGGTACCTAATCGTGGCAGATTATTCATCCGCGAAGGCTTCTTGCGGCAAGTGCTGCTCTTCACTCTCTCCTCCCTTTCTTCCCCTCACCATCTTCTCCGCCTCTACTTTCTTCTTCTCCTCATCATCATCCTTCCACAATTGCACGAGACGGGGGGCGAAAAGCAATCCGAACTTCCCCTTTTGAATGCTTTACGAGTATTCGCCCTCATGGCGCGAGCGACTGAAATTGACACGTCTTGAATGCTACTCACACCAGCATCCCAACACTCATCCTTCTGCTGGCTTGTGGCTCCTTTGCAGCAGTCTACAGCATTTCTGCTAAATGGAGCGACTTTGCTTCCCCGGTATGATGATGAGCCTTGTTGGTGGGCCACGAATCAAGGGTTTCTTTATCCGAGCGGAAACGAGCACAGGCATCCAACTGGTCTGATCACACCTGGGGGCTGCACCTTGTCCGCCTGGGGTTCAGTCCATGGGCTGACATTGAACTCAGAGTGTGCTGGATGCTTGTGCTGGCTCGGGGCAATGCCACAGTGCTGGGAGGCAGTGGGTTCAAGAACACAGGCAAACCCCAGCATGCCCACAGCTAACCCTGTCCATGACAGGCCCGGATCCAGGAAAGCGTCCTGGCCGATAGCCACGACAGCGTTGTAGCGCAGTTGATCTCCACGTGGAAGACAGAGGCTGCTTGTTGGACCTGCATCCGCTTTCAACGCCCGGCGTTGGGGTTCAACACATGGGAAATACCACGACAATCTGCAACAGTCCAAATACTAGGCATCTTGTCCCATTATCAGGACGGAGCCCATTTATCTCATCACAATCTGCGGAAAGCATGAACTACGAGCACGACTCTTACAGGTACCCGTATTACTCTTACAAGGACAGGGGCTGACAACAAGAAGACGCCAGGGAGCGGCACCCTACGGAACTTTCGGGCTACTTCCAGGCCATTCTGCCCATGAAGTCTGCTGATGACCCTGTAATATTGGAGATTCAGTACATGGGTCAAGAAGGAGGGGCGTGGAGAGACAGAGGATGGTCTGGAACTCGCTCATCTTGAACTGTTCCGACTCGCTCGCGCAACTGTTGATCTCGCCGCCATGTAAGCACGAGATCTCCCTCGCAGTACCGGGTCTGAGATGAGGCCCGATTTCATGCCTTGTTGATGGCCTCTGCGCTGGAGGAGTGAGCCGGCAAGCGAAATGGGGACGGGGAGCTTGATCCTGCTTTAGCTGGAACAAGTCTCGGCAGATGCAGCGGGAACGGGCAGCGTATGACCTCGAGCCAATGCAGGAGATGGTTCAATCGTGATGGCCACCGATCAATCGAGCGAGGTAAGACTCCTTCTACTTCGTATTTCGTCGAGCAGCTTATTGTCGCATCCTGCAGGTAGCATGCATACACCACCAAGAAGCTGCATTCTGCTCCACAGCCACGCACCCATGCGGACCAAAGGTGTTATCTCTTCTCGTCCGCTGGAGGGGGGAATGGGTTGATCAGTTCGACGCCATTCTCAGAACTTCTTCCAGTCCCCATGGGAATGAGCTACCTACAGACCGGTACGAAAATAACCGTACACGAGAACAAAAAGAGGAAACGATTCATGATCCTGGATACCCGTCGCTTGCCATGAGGAGAAAACAACTCGTGCCTTGTCGTTCCGCTTCATTTTGGTAATAATGGGATGGGACGACGAGAACACTTGTGTGGAGTCTGACATGTTTTGACATCAGGCAAAGGAACGCTCTAGTCATGCTGCCCCATGATACTTGCCGTCGTCAAGATACCGTGGGCCTGCCATTTCGACTGAGATCCTTCAGAGGCTTTATCCATTGTGTGCACGAGTCACCAGTCCTCGGCGCCGTCTTCTCCCGAGGGCACGGAGTCGGCTCTCAGATCTTGTTGCATTCTGTCCATCTTTTCTTGCGTCTGTGCTTCCTCTAAAGTTACCGAATGCTAGGACCACGAGGTCCGTGTGTCTCCCTATCGACCCCCTCCTCTATCTTTCCCCTGGCATTGGGTGTTAGCAATCACACCATGAGGCCAGGGCCGAAGAGTCGGGGGTGGATGTAAGCCGAATCTCTCTAGGTCGTGGCTCAGCCTATCCGTTAGTACTTCGTTCAATTGCCGATACACCAGAAAGGAAATCGGGAAGAGCAAAAACGAAGAGTGCAGGAAGTCACGCCAGATGCACCATGAGACGGTTCAGGGGTATACCGGGACCCGCGGTGCCGCTCGTTTCAAGCATCTTGGTAGGTCGACAACCTATCATCGACATACCCTCTCACACCAATACTGGGTCGCTTAGCGACATTATCTTGCTGGCATCCTGCATGTACATTTATGGCTTCCAATATAATTACAGCTAGGGTGGCTCACTGCCGGCAAGCGATTCCAGCGGTGGATGGCACTAGAATCTGACGTCGAGTTTATTTCGGCTGCTGCTCTGGGACAAGTGCTCTTGACAAGGGGGTTCTTCATCGCTTTCTCTTTTCTGCTCAAAGATTGGAATTGTATGACATCTTGTCTGCTTTAACTCCTTGCAGCAGGCCAAAAAACGGACCCATATCTTGAATCCCGGAAGTTGATCATTACCGTTGCATATCGAGACCTCACTCCTTCGAAGAGATCTCGAGCCTTGAAGTATTGAAAAAGCTATGCCGTCGCATATCTTGGAGCCAGGGAAGGGGTGATCATTGACGGGAAGGAAGAAGCATGACGTTGAGATTACATGTAACAACGGTGGGCGCTTTCATGAGCCGTGCCACACTTTCTCGAGAAGGCAGAAAGAGTGACCAGGAACGGAGTTGCTTGGCTTCTCCTGATATGTCACCGTAACTTAACCTGGATGCGGGATGAGGAGGAGGAAGGATCTCTCGTATACGACATGATCAACGCATCCCTTGCTTCTGTATCGCCGAACTCACTCACATCTTCACGTCAAATGCATTCTTTGCATGTGTAGATGGCGATCGGTAAGGTGGATCTGTCGTCGCGATGACATTCTTTTTGCTCTTCGTTTCAGGGATCTGGCTGACTTGATCTATGAGATAGACGGAAGGGATTCCGCGGCGAAAGACATCCGAAGGATCAGACGCGATATGGAAGAGGAAACATTGATGATCGAGTACACGTACTACGATGAAGTCGGTTAGAATATGAATGTCAGTGTGATGGCATAACGATCCGCAATGGGCCGTGTCTTGCGCGAGCCATCCATCGACTTCATCAGGCTACAGCAATATGGGTCACAGATGCTCGATCCGTCGGATAGCCAACAAGTGCCAAAGGCAGCAAGGCAAGTGTCAATGAAAGACTTTGCCCGGAAGATGCGGTAGGATTAAATTGCACGGAATCCAGGCTGCTAATTCGCCGTCAATCCTTGCAGCTCGAATCAAGCAGCAAGCGACTCGGGCTATGTAGGGAGAGGGCGGGTTGCCGACATCCGCCGCCAGAAATGGGGGTCTTGTTTAGAGCGCGACTCTATGATGGTGTTGACGATGGAATGACTGCTTTCGGTAAGGAACATACCAATTGCAAAACCCGAGTGAGAGACTCTTTAATGAAGGTCATCAGACGATGACAATTGATTGACATTCTCGCGGGTTCATTTGTTGGTCCGTCTATCATGAGTTGAGTTGGGCAGCGATGCATTGGCCAGTGGCTGAGGGGGCATCCAATGGCCTCCTGTCCTACTGTTCTGCAAAGTTGGTTTGCGAAACATGGCATTTCGATTTTCCCATATTAAACCCTCCAACGCATTGCTAGCCGTGAGGATGTTCTACCGTCTGGACTTTGACTTCGCCTCGGACACCGTCATGGAGTACCAGCGCATCGTGGCACCTGGGGAAGGGCACCGAAACCGTGCCCAGAATGTGCAACCCGAGATCGCGGGTGTTCTCGATAAATGCAACAACCTGAAGAACACAATTGTCAGGCTCCGATTCAATTTTGGAGGTAAGGCTATGCTCTGAGACAACCATGCCCGGTTCACACAAACACATTTCCTCCATGATGCCCTTTGACTGTGGCTGACCGGCGAAATGCAGTGTCTACAAGATACGGCACCGGATTCTTTGTCAACCTCCCTTCTCCAACGCACGATGTCATATTGACGGCCGCCCACAACCTGATCGATGAAAAAAAAATTCTTGCCACCAATATGACGGTAATCTACGGAGATAATGACGAAGAGTCCGCGACCGAGTTCAGAATCTGTCCTACCTATATCAAGTACCTTGAAACCGACCCCAAGTCTGACGACAGAGGGATCTATGACTACGGAGTCATCCTACTGGCCAAGTGTCCCTCTTCGGAACCTGAGAGGCAGAGGATGATGCAGAACATGAGGCAAGGCATGGGGCTGAGTCTTGGGATATATTATAATGATACTTTGCGAGACTCTAAGGACGTGCGAGTAAGTGGATATGATGAAAAGGGCGGTGATAGCCCCATCCAAAGCTCCGGTCCGCTGGTCAGAGTTGGCGATCAGCTCGAATATTTGGCACCGACGGAACCTGGAATGAGTGGATCGGCCGTCTGGGTTCCGTACGGGGGCCAGCCGATGGTAGTAGGCATCCAGTAAGTGGCTCGATAGAAACCTCTCCGTCCCTCAGAACAGGGACGAATACTGCCTCTCAGATGGTCTAACTGGTCTCGAATCCAGCAACATGGCGCCAAGGATGGAGCTGAAACAAGGCCCTAAGTCTACGGCGAAGCCCGGAAGCAGAGGCGCTAGGATCACGGACGAGGTCTTTCGCAATCTCTGCCTCTGGACAGGAGTAGGCTTTTTCAATAGGCGACTCTGCGCCCCGGCAGCGAAGAACAGGCCGCATAACACATACCTCTGTTTCTCTCGGCATTGCAAGTTTGCCAAGGTGTTCCTGGGTTCCTCGGACTCGGCATTGGCTCAGAATAACCTGGCCTTTGATATTCTGCCAGCTACCATCCCACCTGTATGGGCTAAGAAGTCCTCTCCGCTGTGGGCGTTCAAGTTCTGCAAGCCTCCTGGTTGGGGGGGCAAAGGCAATTGCTGGGTCGAGTGGCGGCCCGCACGGCAACAAGCCGTCCTGGTGGACACGTTCAAGGAGGTCAACCTCGTCAGACTTCAAGAAGCGACTCTCAAAGGTGGCAAGAAGCGGCTTTGTATTGTCTTGCCGGATCGTATGGACGAGACTCAGAATCAAGAGCTGAGATTGTACGATGACAATAGGGAGGAAGATGATATCGAGGATGGAATGACGGAGTTTGCAGGTGTATTGTTTGCTGACCAAGGAGACAAGAGTGCGATTGGGGTAAGTTCCAGTCTCGCCTGCCTCATACAATGTCAAGAACTAATCATGTCGATAGAGTCCGTATTTCGTGATCGAGTAGCAATGGATACGCGTCATGAATCTCATACTCATCTAAGTTCAGGAACTATGGTTTTTTCTTTTCTTTTCTTCATTCGTTTTTGTTATTCAATAGAGAGGCATCAGACTTCATTTACCTGGTATGGTTCTAGTGACATAGCCACCTGTCTTCCCCTACGCCTACCTACACGACGGTCCTGTAGCTTACTGGCATGGGATGAAATGCATGTCTCTATCAAAGCAAAGAGGAAACAGAATGATTCTCATTAAATCGTAATGGAAAGCTAATTTTTCAAAAATATTGGCCTCGTCCATCCTGCACCCCAAAACCATCATGCCCAAAGAACTTCCACCCACAGTAATACCGAACAAGTAAAAGTAAGAGCCAGGTTAGCAAGTAAAGCAGCAGATAAAAAGAAAACCTGGCCCAAAAGAATGTTACAGCAACAAGGAAGATAAGTGTAAAAGTACAAAGGAAAAAGATTCAACGAATGTCGCAAGTGAAACCAGCACCCCCCAACAATCCGACTCCTAGCGCCTTGATATGCCGTCAATAGATTCCTCCTTTTTGCCTGTTTTCCCAATGTTCGCCTTTGGTTTCTGCACAACCACAAAAGCCTTTTCCCCTTTTTTCTTTTTTCTTCCCCCCTTTTTCCCCCAGATGTGTAGCCTACCTATTTGCGGCCGAGGCTCAGAATTGGCCCCATGAGGGTTTGCAAGAGCTATGTACTTGTTAGCCATGTGTTTGATAATCAGCAGCAGGGCTTCGGATATCTGTGCCTGACGTACCCATCGCTCGAGATCCTCTTCGTTCTCATTGAGTTTCTTGTACTCCTCGTCGAGGCGTTCTGTTGGTTGAAAATCTCCCGTTAGCGTTTCTCCAACTGTTGTCCATTGGCTTGTGTGTAACCTCAGCACTACTTACGAGTGGTACAGAAGAGCACATCCTTCAGGAGAGGATCATCCCGAAGCTGGTTAAGGAAGGATTCGGCGCCGCGGTCGTTACCGATCTGGCTAATCTGGAAACGCACAGCTATTGTGGCTGTCAGCCTCGGAGGATGTGTCAGTGATTGGTTGAAGGTCAACAAACCTGTCGGCGGGTAGTTCTTTTCCCTGAGATAGTCAACGCATCTGACAATGGCATCCCTGAATTCAGTCGAAGGCTCGCCACTGGCGCAGCCATCAGTGATGCATGAAACAAGGACAGGCCTTTCCAACTTCTTGCCACTATCAATGACGTCGTAAATCAGAGGATTGAGAATCTTTCGCTCGAGGTTGGTACCAATCTTGGTATTGCCACGAGGCTCAACTGATCTCATGATCTCTTCGACTTGCTCTGCCTTGAGATTATCGTCCAGCGTATGCCTCTTGTTGATGAACTGCAGTCCCGTACCACAGCCGTCAGGCACCAACAGGGTAGAGATGCGGGCAACTCGGCGGACAAGGTCGACCTGGTCACGGGCACGAGTGCCTGATTTCATCGAAGTGCTGTCATCTGAGGGATCAATGATCGTCAGCAGGTGTACATGTGATTAAGTAGTAAACTTGCATGTATGACAAGCAATGAGGTGTCTTCAATCGGACTTACCGCAGTAGAAGACCGGCTGGTAGAGCGCAAGCTTGGTGATGTCCTGAATGTCTTTCTTGCTGTTGAGCACCTCGTCCTCTCGGTTTTCCAGCTCCACTGCTTTCATGGCGACGTCTTCCAAGAACTTGTCGTCTTCAGCGAAGAAGCAACCCAAACCAGTGTCATCAATGAATTTGGTCATGCCTGCCTGGAATTGCTTGGCCGTGGTCTTCTTCGAGATCTCCGATACATGGGGGACTTTATCCTCGTTGTCTCCTTGGGTCTCATTGTCCTTGTCAAGTGCTGCTGTGTCGAAACCAACAGTGCCTGCGGTGCCGACAGGAGCGTCAATGTCTGAGTAGCCGAAGATTCTGCTTGGAGGAGCGGCGACCTTGTCTTCTTCGAGGTGCCGGATGTCTATGCCACTGTCTGAGTCGCTGAGTTGCTTCTCCATTGGTACGGCCTATATGATGATGATTTGAATTAGTACATCGATTGACTGTAGGTTTCCTCGGAAACATGTAGTGTACTGACCTGTAGGGGAGCATGTATGTCGCCGCTGATACCAAAGAACCTTCTGACAACGCCACCAAAGGCAGTGTTCATGTATCCAATAGACCTGAACAGGTAGTTGATGATCTCAGTCACGGCCTCATCTCTGCTCGAAGTTTGCCCCGGCTTCAGTATTACTGCCTCGATCACGTCCGGATCCTTTGTGGCCCTTGCGAGCTCCTCGATACTCACGGTGGCTGAGCCTCTCTGGACTTTGTGGTCCGTAGAGGCGCCGTAGTCTCGCAGAAGCTTGATGACGGTCGGCTCGCGGTGCTCGATGAACTTGGAGAGTGCGGTGGAGCCATTCGAGGCAGGGATGTTCGGGTCTGCATGCTCTTGCAGGAGGTACTCGACTGTGACGAATCGCTCTTGTCTGGTGACGGACGGGTCACTCTGAGCGGCATACCAGAGTACCGTTCGCTTCCTGTTGTCTTGGGCGTTGACATTGGCCTTTTGGCTGATGAGAAACTTGACGACATCAATCTTGCCCCTCGAGGCAGCGTGGCTGAGGGCTGTGCGACCCTTGTCGTCGGGTTTATCAATCCCGAACTCGGAATCAGCGGATTTGTAAGGATCCAGGGAGGCGAGATCCGTGATACGACCCAAAGCCGCGGCGTCGTAGATTGTCTCCATTGTTCTGTGTTGATTTGTTGAAGTTGTTGAGTTGATATTGAAATTGGAAGAGTGTATGTGTGTTATATCGATGAAGAGATGATAGGTATAAGGGAAAGATGCTGGAGTTGACGTCTAAGTGTGTTGGCTCACCCTTACTGTCTGTGGCCCTGGGGTGTAGCTCGATTTCTGACATGTCAGATGCCGACTCTTTATAGTGCCTGGTCCAGGTACGAGGTTATAAGGAAGTAAGCACCGACGAGACTTCAAAGGAAAGAGCATAGCGATGACGCAAAGGATACCTAACAGAGCCTCAACTCTTCTGCGATAGATAGGGCAGACAAGTTGATGCCGCTACATTACGTAGCCACCACCACTCAGCCTCCATCCATCACCGAGATTTGGCGGCTCAAAGTCCAGCCTTTACCTCTTCTGATCCAAGATTTCCGTCTTGCGTTTTCTTCGGAGCTGAACGGGGCGCGTTGCAACCGCACAGAGCGAGACAGGCGGCTTCACCGAGTGGATATCGCGTCTGGACCAACCTGCAGTTCAGCCGCACGCGAGAGAAAGCTTTGGCTTGCAGCCATCCATACATGCTGCAACCCATATACGCTGCAAACGCCATTCTTTCTGCCATGACAGCTAGCCGATACATTGCATGGCAGGGAGGAGGGAGACTCCACTGCCGAGCCTTGTCTTAATCAACCAGGCATTATCAGAAGCATGTCACCGGCCAGCCACGTCTGAAAGGCATCCAAAGGCAACCTTTGAAATGTCTCGCCCACCAAGACTTCATTGGCAGCCTGATCCGGCTAAAGTCTGCTATGCAATGTGTTGCAAAAAGAATGGAGAGTGGTGACGCTTTTGGGCATGGACTCCGGCCACATCCGCGAATCTCCTCCACGAGATTACCGACCCCAACATGCCCTACATGTGCCGACGTCCAGACGCTCCCAAGGGAAGAGGCGTCGAGGCATGGCTTGGCCATTTGCCCAACCCAGACCCCATGACCTAATATAATTCTGGAGACTCTCTGCTGTATGACGTGCTTTTTGTTGTTATCAGGCATGTCGTCCAGGCCAAGATGAGGCTCAATTGGAGCCCAAGATTTGCTTGCCCAATCGAGACTGAAGAGAGTCGTATTGCAGCATCAGGCTAATAGAACGCTTTGCGTATAAAGGGCTTAGCCTGGGCCACAGGGATTCATAGACAAGGGGGGCTTGGACATCCTCCGTCTCCCTTTTTTCCAGTGTTCCAGACCTCACTAACACGACTGTGTGCTCACCCTCTGTCTCACCACACCTGTGACACCACGTTTTTTTCTCTTCTGTCGACATGGGCAAGCTCGAGGATGTCACTCGTCTTCTCATGGCGGCTGGGGGATCCCCTTCTGCCGATGGGAACGTCATTCATCTCTTCCGTGAGAAGAACAACACTCTGTATATGGAGACATGGACCGGGTCTGAGCTCAAGGGCACGGTGCCGGTGACTGGCAACGTCAGGAGCGGCACCTCAGCACCCCTCGTTTACTTGCACTACAAGGTGAGACTGCTGCACTCGGGCTCGTGTATAGATATGGAGGGCATGCTGACGCAGCCAACTAATACGACGGTGTACAATGCAGAGGATCTTCACCGTCGACAAGTCCAACAAGCTCAAGTGTTTCACCGAAACACTGAGCGCTGAAGACGAAGGTGATGACGACGACGACGAAGAAGAAGAAGAAGAAGAAGCTTGGGAAGAGGAGAAGCTGGATGAGCTGGACATCGAAGTTCATCCGCAAAGCTGCCTTACCGTCTCCTGTGGCGATGATGCGATAGTGGTCCTGTATCAGAAGCCAGATGGCTCTCTTGGTGCCATTGAAGACGACGGTGTAGGGTGGAAAGCTGCAGAGCTTCCAACCTGCCTCGCCTTTCCCGGATCTCCCTTGGCCTGCGTACGAGCCCCCGAGGCTTCGTATTTCGTTTATGTCGGCACTGAGGGTACTCTGCGGTACTTGGAGCAGGGAGAAGATGGATGGAAAGGTATGGTCTTACCTGCTATGCTCCACCCTTCTGTGTCGTCCTCAGGTTGATGCTTACTCTGTATTAGATGCAGCCTTTTCAAGCGCAAAGGTTGACGCAACCAAGTCCAAGCTGTTCGCTGCCAAAGACGACACTTCGAGCGACAACCCAGAACTCATGGTCTTCTGTCTCGCAGATAACAAACTGTCTACTATCAAGCGCCAGAGCGAGGCAGCAGAGGTCCTGGGCACTGTCAATGACGGTGTTTTCAAGCCAGCCTCTGACCAGGAACATAGCTGTGGCTGTGAAGTCAACCTCCGCAATTATCACACAGAGTTCGATAATGACGGAGAAAGCGGCTACTTCTCAGATGGCACTCATCCAGAAGGCACATATGACCCAAATGGCGGTTGTTGTGCAGGAGATGACCATCCCATAGAACTGGAGGGGCCGGATGCAGCTATGCACCAAATCTGGGATGGGTTGAATCGCCTTATGAGGCTCATATATCTCAAATATCCTAACTCTCGGTTTCCCCCTCCCCTGACTTGCGACTGTGTCGCACAGCCAGAGGTTCAGACCGCTCAACCACCAGCGCAACAGAGAGCCCCAACCCCTCAGCCCTTCTCCCATGATGATCATCGTGCAGCTCAACGATCTGCGCAGCCGGGGACACCCTACGCCCATAGACCTTATCATGCTCCCGCTTCATCAAACGGGCAATGGACAACTCAACAAGCCCCTCGTCAGGGAACCGCAAACACTCAAGCACGTCGTCAAATTGTTCGTCCTCAGCAACGCTCGCCCCGAGCGGCTGATGAGCCTTTTGAAGAGTCACAAGAATTGCCTGCTGGAGACCAAGAGCCTGTTGTACCACCTGCCGTTCAGGCAACCAGGCAGCCAGCTCTGAGGAATTCTCAGCAACCTCCTTCGCAGCAGTCAGGTGGTCGCCAGCGGCGTGCCCGCCAACCCGCTACAGAAAGCCCTGAGGAGGTAGAAGAAGAAGAAGAAGAGCCTGTTGAAGAAGAATTCGGTGAAGAAGAGCCTGTTGACGAAGAGGCATACGAAGAAGGGACGTATGAAGAAGAGCCCTGCGAGGAAGAGCCTATGGAAGAAGACGAGCCTTTCGATGATGAAGCTCCTCAGCCGACCAGTCAATCTACTCAGAGACCTGCTGGGAGGAAAACTCAGCCTCGTCTTCAACAGCAAGCCGCTCGCCAAAGGCTGCCTCGTCAACAAGGTCCTCGCCGGCCTCATGATGCCTTCAATGATGAGATTGAACAAGTAGTTCCTGAAGAGCCCGCTGAGGAACCTTCCGACGAGCCCTTTGAGGAATTCACCACTCCACGTCCTGCTCAATTCACTGCGCAACCTGCGTCGAGGCAGGCGCAGAATCGTCTACAACAACAGCCCCGTCAACAACAAGCTGCTCGCCAGGGACCCGTTCGCCAGTCAGATAATGCGCGTCTTGAGGATGCCTCTAATGAAGAGCCCTTTGATGCGCCTACTCCTTCGCCACCTGCTCAGTCTGCCCAACGACGTGCTCCAGGAGTCGCTCCAAGGGGGCCTGTAGGATTAAGTCCAGGAGTTGATTCGGGATTGCTACCAAGGATGGCTCAGAACGATGCCCAGACGCAACCTCCTCGCCAGCAGACTCCTCGTCCGGCAACTTTTCGTCCACAGACCCCTCAACAACAGCCTCCTCGTCAGCCAGCTGCTCGAGGGCAGCCCCCCCAACAGCAACGCCAGTCTCCGTGGGCCAACGAAGGCTTCTATGAGCATGTTTCGCATTATCACGGGCACGAACCCCAGTTCCAACAAACGGGAGATGTTTTGAGTCAACATCCGCAATACATTGACCATTACCCTGCACATCTTGATCCGAGAACTGTCCGGCCAGCTCCCCATCATCATACACAATCTCAATACGCCCCTTCCGTTGATCAAGCTCACACACGTCCCCACCATCAGTATCATCACCGACCGCCTCATTACGTTCATTCTCTGCATTCCCATGCCCATCCTTTACACTCCAACGCCCATTCTTCGCACGCCCAACCCCATGCTCACGCCCGTCCACAACCTCAAGCCCCTCCGAACCGTTGCCCTACTCACCCCAAACATCATTGCAGCTGCACCTATCATCCAAGACCTTCTAGGAGAGTTCGCATGATGAATTATCTCATGGGGAATCGATGCAAGACCTGTTTCCGTCGTTACGACAGAGTCAGGAGAATTCAGAGCCACACACATGAGGACATTGTATATGACTACGTCAAGGCCTGTAGATGTCCAGCTTGAGACATGGGTACGACTTGGCTAAAAGCATGATGGAATCGACAGGATGCGAGTGTGTACTTTGGAAGGAGGTCAAAGCAGATTGCCAGTTTTCATTACCTTCTATTTTATTCCTCTCTGCTAGTCTAGTCTAGTCTTTACAGTTGCTTGCGAAAATACACTCGTTCATAGCCGTCCTCTGTCCTCCTCCCCGTCTCGACATACCCCAGCTTGAGATACAGCCCAACATTCTCATGCATCTTGACATTCGTAAACAAAGCCACACACGATAACCCCATTTCTCTCGCAGACTCCTCTGCAAAATCCATCAGTACACGACCATAGCCACGTCCCTGCGCCGCCGGCTCAACAACCAGATTGTTCACAGTGACTGCGTCCCCTTCAGCATCCACGCCCAGTATAATCGAGCCAACCATTTTCACGACACAACCCCCATCTTCTTCGTCTTTTGTAGCCTCTAATATGAAAACATCGCGAGTTTCGAGGAGTTTGGCGTAGTCGGCCAGCATGGGAGCAGGAGGCTTTCCGATGCGGTCAATGTATTTCGAGTAGCTGGCGTTGACTATGGCTTGTAGAGGTGGGATATCGTCAAGTGTGGCCTTTCTGATGCGAATGCCATTGTTTACGGCTTTTTCAGAGAGCACAGCCATGGTTGTTGAGAGAGTGGCATTCAAACAGGTGTGAGTGAGGTTGAAGGGAACTGCTTGATTGATTCATCTCGTTCATTGAGTCATTATGTTAGCCGCCATCACTACAGGACCAAAACTGCCTAAACCCGACTCATCCCTCAATACGACTGAATACGCAATCCTTCTACCCAATATCTTTCTTCACTCAAGACTTTTGTTACCATCTCAATTTTTCCCATGCTGAACAAGACATGTCGTTGGCAAAGGTCAGCACATGACGCATCCTGCCATGCTCGATACTCAAGCGAGCCTGCGAACTACATGTACTCAAAAAAAGCCTGCGAACCGGCATCCATCGCCCCCCCCCGTACACAACAGCTCGGCAATCTCTCTCAATTCATTTCTTCTCCGTTGTTACCTCTATCTCTCTCTCTCTCTCTTTTTTTTCCCCAACGAGTCACATGCAGATACGTTTCGATTTTAATTACATGCAGGTGCACATGCTATGTAATAGCATGTCTGCCTGCATAAGGTAGGTATGGAAGATGTTGATTGCGGCCTGACTGGCTCACAGGTGCCACGTAGCACAAGGAAAGCCGGAGGAGCCGATTATGGGCCCAACGAGCCTCAGCCTGACGACAGTTACACTTTCTCAATCCGATGAACACCTTCCGATGAGAGTCTCTATATTTATTCATTGTGTCGCTGCAATATTGCGTTACCTCGGTCTATCTTGGCAGAAATTCGTGGCCATCGTTCTCCAGGGCGCCCCATCCATCCATCATGCCCAACCTCACAGCTCATCCCTGACGGGCACCGTCTCGTCCAACGGCGCCATTGCCATAATCTTCACCACCAGGCTCGTCCAGCCAGTAAAGTGCTGCGTGCGCTGGCCGGCCCCCGTCTCGGGGTTGTATTGCTCCCACGCGAAGCCCGTCTCCTCCCAGCTCTTGAACACGGTGTCGACGAGATTCGTGCGCAGCTTGTTGTACAAGCCTCTGGCTTTGCTCTGGAAGGGTCCCTCCTGCGTGGCAATCCTCTGTAAAACGACATAAAATTAGCTTTCTCGTCGCCCTTCTTGTACAACTATCATGAGCCAGGTGGCTCTTGTAACACTTACGTGGAGCTGCGTCAATGCCATGTAGTTAATGGGCATCCATACGGGGCTTCGCCAGTAGTTCTCTTCCGTCCCATACAGCGGATCTTGCTTGCTCAGACTGCGGAGGCCATGAGGACTGAACAGGTGGCTTTCATCGCCAACAAGGTCGAGAATCTTGCCCAGCTTGGCATCGTCAGGCTGCATCAACCCGACTAGGAAGGGGAATAGCGAGATGTAGCCCTTGTGGCACACAAGCGCATGCTCCTCATACTCATCAATGGTTGCGTCGCAGTAGCAGCCCTCCTTCTCAGACCAATGAAGGTCGTCGAGGTTGCGCTCAATGGCAAACAGATTCTTCTTGAGCTCAGAAATCTCATCGGCAAGGTTGAGTGCATCCGCAATGTTGATGAGGGACTTGGTCATGAACCCAACCCAAGACATGAGATCCACATGAAGCTCGCCCGGGTGCGGCGGCTGCGGTCGTGGGTAGTCATCCAGGCCACTGGTAAGGCAGTGCGTCTCAGTTCGGCCCCTCCATCGATAGGCCTCTTTGCTGGAAAAGGCCTCTCGGTCGTAGGCCTTGATGTTTCCCTTCTGCGTCTTGCGGAACCAGTCGTACTGACGTCGAAGAAGAGGGTAGATCTTGCGGAGGAAATCGCTGCCGAGTTCCAGGTTATCCAGGTGAGCGCTGTAGAGATCTTGCCCTTGTAGTAGCGTTTCTTTCCCGGCAGGTGCGCTAACGTTGGCACTGCGAAGACGCTCCATGAAGCCCTCGATGATCAGGAAGAGGGTAGGGGGGTTGGCATAGTGAGGGTACTGGACCTGAAATTCCTTTGGAACCTTGCTTCTGGCCTCGGGGCCAAGAATCTGCTCGCGCGGAATCCAGCCATCGCTGTCCATGGTGTTGTACCAGCTCTTGACAACCTCGAGCGTCAGATCGATATCCCAGTCGGCAATCGGGATGAGATGAAATCCCTCATCCCAAAAGAAGCCGCGAGGAAAGAAGGGTCGTGACGGAACACTCGTAAACAGCTCGTAGGGGCCCTCAAGCTGCTCGGCGTGGCGTGCTCGAGCGGCAGCTGTATCCTCCCAGAAGCCCTCGTTCTCTTCTTCATACTCATCCGCATACGACCGATCAATCAACTGGTGTCCGTGAAAGTACCCAATGCCCCCAATCAAGTTGGAGAACATGCTTTCGCCAAACTTGCGGTACTTGTCATCAGTGTAAGGCGCCTTCAGGTCAAAAATACTGGAGAAGCGCTCTCCAAAAGCCTCCGAAGTCTCCTTGATCTCCCGGGTGACATCGTGGCTAGTAAGCTCCCTGCCAGCTGAGGTCGATGAGAAGATGACGTCGAACTCGAATGACCCTTCAAACGTCTTCTGAATAACGTGGGCATTGCCGCCGCCAGGCTTGGACGTGAGCCGGAACATTTGCCATGGCGGTGGCAGGGTTTCGTCGGTGTAGCTCTGTTGAATCTCCTGAATGGACTCTTGCAACTCCCGGAAAGTAGCTGGCTTGGCCTGCCACAGATGCTCTTCAGGGAGACCGAGGCTGCGAACCACTGTCGTGTCTCCTCGTCGTGAAGCTGAAATCTCATGGTCCGAAGTCGGATGGTTGCCACTTCCTTTGGTGACGACGATGGTGTAATCACCCAAGGAATTGGAGTTTCCTTTTAATCTGACGTCGCCTTCGAATCCCAGTCCATTGTCCTCATCCGCACCCTCAACCTCAAGATCTCCGAGGCCTTCCTGGGCGATATAGTAGTGCACTAGAAACTTGGTGTCGGCTGGTGCATCATCACGGACGGTTCCCTTGATCCTCGCAGCCCAGCTGCCACCGTGGTTGCCCCCAGGTACCTTGATGAACGAGGTGGTGATGTCAATGCCGTTGCCCTCGTCGTGGATCGTTTGAACGCCACCAGTTCTGGCGTCGTACTCATCCCAGCCATATCCGTGTATATCCTGGCCCTGCTCGCATGTGTATCGAAAAACTATCACCAGATCAGCACCACACTCATGAGAACAGCCACAGTCTCACCCTGATTCTCCTCACGTACGCGACTGAATGTCCATGTACTGCTCGGCTCGCCCCCACATCAAGCCCGTCCACAAGCCCTGAGGAAGCCTCGGCCTGACTCCAAAATAGAGATTCGGCTTGTAGGGACCCCATAGCAGGCTCTGGTTGTTCAAACGGCCAACTTCGCTGATCAGGACGGTCTCGCTGCCCGTGGCTGAAGCGCCAACGGCCAGCGCCGCCGCAGAGGCCAGCAGTTGGGCGAACTTGGCCATTGCCCTCTTCCTTTGCTGCTTTACTGAGCTCAGCTCTATGTAAAGAGAGTAGAAGATGATACGCTGGAGTTCTGCTTCCTCATTGAAGCAGAAAAGGAGAATGCAGTGTCAATGCTGGCCTCTTGACAACAAACGCCTTGCTTGGGGCAATGAACACGGTGGGTTGAGTTGGCTCTGCCAGCCAAGTGTCACTGCAAGGCTGAGGAGTGGCAGCTTGACAGCGTGACCAATCATATTCTGAAAGAACGCCACAACAAGCCACATTATCCACCCAAAGAATACACCTTAGCTCTGCTACCCCTGCCACTTCGTCAGCCTTGACAATGTTGCTGCTTCCAGAAACTTCATCCACCCAGCTTCACGACTACCTCTCCTGCTGCTCATTCGCGTATACAACAGCCTCTCAACTATCACAATTTCACAGCGCATAATCCAAGAATGAGCGATTCACGCCGCTCCAGGCGGCCCGACAGCCGCCAAATGTGGGATGAATCAGACCGTCGCGACAGGAACCCTCCTCGAGACCGCGAGCGCGGCTGGGACAGTCGAGACAAGGAGAGAGACCGCGGCAGAGACCGGGGCCGAGATCGCAGGGGCTACAGATCACGATCGCGAGACCGACGCGACAAACAGCAGGATCGCTCCATGTCGCCGGACAAACACAGACGGGACCGTGGAGGAGACAGGAATCGAGGCGGCTGGGACCGTCGCGGAGGACGACATGGAGATCGGCGAGAGAGCCCTCGTCGGCAGGACGATAAGGGCGACCGTGATGGCAACGATAGAGACAGACGATGTAAGCAGACAAACCCGTCAAGACCCGGCATTGAGGATGTTGTCCTTGAAACAGTTCGTGCTAACAGGAGACGAAATCAGCAGCAGCAAAACACCACGATGACCGCCGCCGCTCGCCTTCCCCCTCTCACTCCACCCTTCCTACCCGACCCCATCCAGAAAGCACCTCCCGCAAGCCCCAGCCCAGCATAAAGATAAAGACCGAACTGCGCAGCCCCTCACCTTCTCGCCGGGACGACGAGCGAGGACGAGATCGCAGCCCCAGACGAGGAGATAGATCTCCCTCTCACGACAAGATGGATCACGATGCGAATACGAGACAAGACGAGGACGATGACGACATTGTCATTGAAGGCCAGGACGACCTGGCGGCCATGCAGGCCCTGATGGGCTTTGGCGGCTTTGACACCACCAAGGGGAAGAAGATCCCGGGCAACGACGTCGGTGCCGTGCGCAAGGAGAAGAAGTCGGAGTATCGGCAATACATGAACCGGCAGGGAGGATTCAACAGACCACTGAGTCCATCGCGATGAGCATCATTCTTCTGGGCAAATGGTTGGGAAAGGGGGGGCTTGTTTATCTGTACAATTGTTTTATCGCATGATATCCATGATGGCATAGCACGGGTTTGCCTTCTGTTTCCTTCCACATGTAACACTCTAACAAGCTTTTTATCGTGTTGTGGTCGCTACATGAGTTTTCAATTCAACAAGCTGACCCATGTTCAGTGCTCTGGATCTAAGACACGAAGCGAATCATGCAATTCTTGTCTCCAATACTGTAATCAGACGACTCATCTCGCCTCAGATTATCTTATAAGTATATAAACCCGTCGTGGAATCGAAATCGATGTACTCCCCGTCCCTCAGAGCCTCGATTCCATCCTGCCTCACATCCTTCATGAGCAGCCCAACGCCATGAAAGGAAAACCGCGTCGACCCAATCCGTCGAAACACCCCATTTCCCTCCAATCCAACTCCAACAGACTCCAACAAGATAGCAAACGCATCGCCATATCTGTCCTCGGCGTCACAGTCAGCTATCATGAGATACATCGCGAGGTCGTCAGCCCATTCATCCAGCCTGCTCTTCCACGAATCGAGAGAAAACCCTTGGCCGTCGCCTTTCCACGCTTCCGAGCCATCACTTCGCAGGACCGTGAAACCGCGGTAGAACCCCGACTCCTTGTGATCCCTCGCCTTCTTGGCCGCACGAATCCTAAAGATTGGGCCATGAAGGATGATGAAGCCGCTCTTGACAGGCCCAAACGGTCCTCCTTCGGTCACGACCTGAACATCCACCACTCGCGGCATCCCCTTGCATTGCTCCTCTCGCGTCCCCCTTAACGAACTGCCGTCGTGAAAGCGCACTAACCCGTCCACAGACGCCCACGACCACGAAGGAATGACGTATCCCTCATCTCCAGCCCCTGGCCGCATCGCATATCGTTCTGCATTCTCCCCTACGGTCCAATGGAGCCCAAAAGGAAGCAAGCTCCTCCATGTGCCCGCGGCATACTCCCCCGGCATATCAACCGGCAAGCCAGTTACCCGCCCAAAGATCTGCGCCACCGCTCCAAAAGCCACCAACTTGTCCTTTCGCTTCGTGAGAGCTCGCTGGTTATACTGAGCTGCGAGATGGTCCCATAGCCAGACGTCTGGAGTATGAGTCCGACGACGCCTCTCCATGTTGAAGAAGGCCAGCTTATCGGGCCAGGAGACACTCCCAGGACCAGTAAAGAAGCGAATAGCATCGGGCGACGTCTCGCGATAGATGCCATCGCTGATCCCGTTCCACCACCACTCGCCATCCGTGCAGTGCAGCACGCGCGGAGAGAGGGCATACTCCTGAAACGTCCACCCACGCCGGTTCAGCGGCGCAGAGACAATCGCGTTGCCAAACTCCTGATGCCACGGATTGGTGATGCGCAGCGTCTGGCCGGGCTGCAGCCCCCATTCCTGGATGTACCCCGTCCAGGTCGGGTGGACAATGACGGTGCGAGGACGGGGGCTGGGGGACAGGCCCGTGGTGGGATTCTTGGAGGCTGATGCTGCGATGGTGAGGTGCGAGAAGGCGTATACCGAGGCCATGCGCTGCGCTTCGTGGAGCCAGTCGGAGGCGGAATCTTGGATGATGCAGAGAGAGTCGATCCAGAGGTAGGAAACGCCGAGCTCGAGGGTCAAGGCCGCGGCATCGCGGAATGTGGCAGGCAGATCTTGGAATGCGATTCCGTCGGTGAAGTCGGAAAGACGCGAGGTCACCAGCTGGATGGGCATTGTGTTGCCCCAGCTGTGGGAGAGGGCGATGTAGGGCGTGTCGATATTGAGTGATGAGTTCGCCCCGTCAATGAGCCGCACCGTTGGCCCAGATGGTCCGGACTTCAGGTATAGAAGCCGTGTCGGAAGCTCTCGGACGAGGCTCTTGGGGAGGTCCCTGGCGAAGTCGCTCGTCTCATTAAGAAACTGGGCAACCCGCTCTATGGTGCTTCCTCGGCCCATCCAAGCTACAAGGTGCCTGTTTTCCTTCTTGGACAGATCTGAGTTGTCATCTAATCAGCAAAAGTTGGCCTCATCATCCATCCTGAATCATCCATCCGTCTTCTCCCTCCCCTTCCTCCTCCTCTTCTTCTCGTTGCTCTTCAAGGGGCTCTCTCACTCACCATGCATATCCAGCATCACATCCTTCACATTCCCCTCCCTCTCTCCCACAGTCGGATTCACATCCATATTCCTATTCGCTGCCCAATCCTTATACACATGATACCGAAAAACAAGCCTACTCGCCTTCCCCCTCTCCGTATACACAAACACATACCCCTTCGCCCCCTTAACCTCGTCCCTCCCCCAAACCGCCACGCCATACGGCTTCCGCCCCTCCATGTAATCCGTAATGATATCGTTCCTCGGATGCAGCGCGTCAAACGCCAGCACCACCGTCTGGCACAGCGCGCACGAGGCCCCTGAAGCGCGCAGCTCCTCGACCGTGTGGTGCGGGTAGGACAGCGTCGGGGGAGCGCCCTTGCCGTGCACAAAGGGCTCCATGCCGTGGTCGTATGCCGTCCCAAAGGCCGGCTCTGGGTTGAACGGGTCGGGCGGTGCGCCGGGGCGCTTGATTGCTCTCTTCCAGCCGCGGAGTTGGGGGAGCCATTTTCCGGTGAAGATGCCGGTGCAGACGCTGCAGAGGGAAGAGGGTGGGATTGCCTCTACCTTGACATCTTCCATTCCGCTGGTTTTTTGGTAAGGGGGGGGGGGACTCCTGATATGTCCAAATGTCTGTAAATGTAAATTAGTAGGTCATATAGACCGTGTGTTACTATGTTGATGCTTCGATATAGACTGCTACTGATGCCTGTTCAAGCATCGCAGCATGAGAGCATGGGTGGTGGAGTTTAGGATGCCGATTTGTCTAAGCAGCACAACCCTGTCGACAGATCGTAAATCTAAAAAATATCCATTCTCGGGTATCGTATTCCGCTTTCGTCATACGATCCTACTGATGGGCTATGTATTGTCTTCGTACGAGTACAAGGAGATATACGACAGTGCTTTCTGGATTGCACAAGGAGTAAAGCCAACACTAAGCTCCGAACGCGCCCAAAGCACACAACCAGACAAAGACACAGAAACCGAGAAAGGCCTAGTCGAGCACACTAGAAAGATATCCCATCTGCAGTCAAACAGCCAGAGACAGTAGGCACAGATACTCTCATCAGCCCAAACACTGCGCCATTCCATTCCATCCCAGCCAGAAGAGGAAAACCAAGTCCTTAATCAAGCCAAAAGCGACAGAGCATCTCGGCTGTTGCAGTTGTAGACATTAAGTATGTATGTACTTGCTGACAGGTATATCTATACAGGTATATAGGCATATATGATGGCCTGGTCCATGGCTCTCTCTTCATGGGGGGCGGGCTGCTTCCGTTCTAGAACAAAACACCGGGGGGCGCTGTGTTGCTGATTACTCCTGCGCCTTCTCGGCTTCCTCCGGTTTGCCGTCCTGGCTGGCGTTTTCTTCCGCCTTTGCCTCCTCTGTCGCTTCTGCCGCTGCCGTCGTGGGCGTCCCCGGTGTCGTCTCCTCCTCTTGCTTGGGCTGCTCCTGTGTTGGCGTCGACGCCTCCTCTGCTACCGACATGATTGACGACTCGTCCTTCGATGAGCCTACCGTGCTCGAAGCTCTTTCCCTCCGCCTCCTCCGTAGCCTTCGTTCCTCCTCTGCCGTCTGCCTCCTCGCCTTTCTCATCGTCTCTCTCCTCTCGACATCCGCTTCGTCATTCCCATCGCCTCCGCGCATCTTCTGAAGGAGCGCTGCTGCTTGGTCGGCTATATCGTCCTCTTCGTGGCCATCTCGCGATGGAGGGGGGTGCGACGTCGGTGTCTGCGCCTCTCCCTCTTCCGTGATTGCCGGCTCCGTCTTGGAGAGGTTGGTCTCGACGGTGGGTATCTCGTCGAGAGTATCAATCTTCTGCCCAGAGGCTACACGAACCTGGTGGCGATCCTTTAGGCGGGCACGGCGGCGACGGTCTCTCTGATCCCGTGCCTGCGGTGCGGCTGCCCGAAGCCTCTCAAGCAACGAGTCCATGGCACCAGTGCTGGAAGGCGACGCGGGCCCATTGTCTGCTAAGAGGCTGGCAGATTTTGTCTGCGCGTTCTTGCGCTTCATGGACGCCTCGTTGCGCTTTCTCGTCTCCTCCAGCTGGATGTTCTTGTCTCGTGACTTCTTCCACTCTATCAAGAACGAAGCCAGCTTTGTGAAGAAATCCCTCCGTGCGTTTTCGTCCGATGGGTCTTCGCCGTAGAAGAGCATGATGTCCTTGTACGTCTTCATCATCTCCTCCAAGTACACCTGCATCTGCTCCGCCTTCCTCCTGGCCTCCTTCATCACTCTCTGGACGACTTGACCAACACGGTCCTGCGGGTGGAACTTCTTGGGGTCGCTCAGGTTGCCAGAATCCAGGGACATCTGCACATTCTTGACGTTGGCGATGTAGTTCTTCGCCTCGGCCTGGAGCTGCTCAATGTTGATCTTTTGCGCCGTCATGACACCAGTAATGTCGTCAGCGAAGGACTCCCACTCTGGGTACTGGTTTCGGACAATGCGCTCCACGAGATCGGCTAGCGTTGACTCGTTCTTGTCGTCCTTGACCATGCCCAGTCGCGCGAGAGAGCTGAGCTTGAAACCGCGGGCTTGCTTGTTGGCATCGTTCATGTAGTTTCCAATGTCCAAGATGAGACCAAGAACATTCATAAGGGAGACTGAATCTCTCAATGACTCAGAGACAGTGACAACGTCCTGCATCTTCGAACTGATCTCGTCGTAATCGGATTCGAAACTCTGCGTGAGGGCAAGAGCCCTCATTCTGCTCTTCCAGTAGTGGTGCAGTTCGAACGCCGTGTACAGATACATCTGATCCTGCCGTGTGAGCTCCTCGGGGTCCATCTCTCGCGTCTGGCTCTTCGCGTCCGGTCCGGTCAAGTCTATGCTGTACGGAGCCATTTGCTTGGCGACATTGTCGTTGATGTTGCACATGTCGTCCTTTGACAAGAAGTCCATGATGCCCTGGTTCGTGAGTATGACATCGTCACAGTGGATGATCATCTGCACAATCTTTTCAACAGAATACTGGGAAAACTTGGCGAAGGCAATTTCTGGAAATTTCACGCGTTAGCACAACCACTGCCTAGCCTGCAATAAGGGTTCCCCAATGAAGCCTCAACTTACCGAATGCTTTTCGAAGGTCGGACGATATGAGCTGTTTCTTGTCATCCTTCTTGCTGCCAGATCCACCAATCTTCTTGATCTCTTTAGCCACGAAGAGCTTCTCGACTTCGTCCAGAATACCCCTGCGGCTGAGTTCGTTGTACTTCTGTTCTCTCTCCTCGGCCGAGGGGGCGTGCGCTGCCCAGTGACTAGTCTCAGGTGTGTCGACCTTCTCCCAGTGGAGAGCCTTGAGTTTCTTCTTAGGCCGAATCACCGGCAAGCCCATGGAAGGCGAGGGACCGAAAGAAGGCGTTTGAGGCAAGTAATGTCCGGACACGTGGCCGGGCATGCCAGGGGGCGGGGGAGGGGGAGGTGCCATGCCATGGGCACCAGGCATGGGCGGTGGTGGTGGCGGCGGCGGCATCCCCATACCGGGCATAGGGGGAGGCGGCGGAGGGGGCGGAGGACCACCGCTGGGGAACGCACCCGGCATCGGTGGAGGGGGCGGAGGAGGCGGAGGCGGGGGAACGCCGGGCAAGTGACCGGGCATCGGGGGAGGCGGAGGCGGAGGAGGGGGAGGAGGTCCGGCGGCACCGGTGACTTCGACCTTGGGGGCCTCGCCTTCTGCCGGGGTGATGGGGGAGGACGACTCCATGCTCGGGTGGGACGGGCCCGTAGTGGCATCCTCGTCGGCTTCGGAATCGCTGCCGTCGAATCGCTTGACCTTGGAGCCGATTTCGCCCATGAGCTGGGCCTGCTGCTTCGCATCGACAGTGGGACGCCTCATCTCGATAATCCTAGGACGCTCGATGACGACACCCTCCTCATCCATCTCCGTATCATCCTCGTCAATAGCGCTTTGCTCGAGCTTTGTTGGCCGCTTGGAGGCTCTCCGGCCGCGGTGGATCGTTCCGAGTACGCTGTTGGTGAAGTCGCGCGGTGGTGTACCGCCGCCAGGGGGGGTGCCTGGCTCCTCATCGCCGTCCATGGCTTCCCTGAGGGCACGGAGGCGATCTGAGGGGCCGTCCGAGTCTCCCCAGATCCTGCCCTCCAGCTTGTACTGGGTCTTCTGGCGCTCCAGCTGCTTCTGGAGCCGCTCCATGAGGCGTTCGCGGTCGAGAATACCCTGCATCTGTGCCGTGTTGTCTTTGCCGGGCTTACCACTGCTGGCCTTAACAGCGTTGGATGCCGCAATATCCTGGGCGTCCCGCAGCATAAGGTACAGCTCTCTCGTTTCAAGCTCATAACGCTGCGCTTCCTTGGCTCGGACGCTTTGAAGGTTATTCAGCTCGACCTTGAGACCGTCAGCCTGGCGTCTCTGAGCCTCGATGAACCGAGCCTGTTCGTCTAGCTGCTTCTGCAGCTTGGCCACGAGTCCATCGGCGCCGAGCTCCAGCTTCGCCTTCATCTCGTCTCGCTCGGCCATGGCGGCCTCGGCGATCTGACGGGACTCCAACGCCTCATCGAGTGCCTGCCGGGCTTCGGAATCCGTATGCAGCTTGTCCAGCAGACTCTGAACCGTGAAGTTGAGACTCTGCTTGAGATCCATGTTGGGTAATCGGCGGTCCATGGCAACATAGCTGAGCATCGAATCAACCAGCTGGAACATCCGCAGCCGCTCCTCGCCATCGCTGGCCCGGATGAGCAAAAGATGCTGAAGGGCAGAGACAAAGTAGTCGTGCGTCTTGGTTCCTTGCAGCTTCTGCTGAATCGTGTCTGCGATCTGAATGGGGTCGGTCAAGTCCTTGGGATCTCCCTCGATGTTGTCCTTTACGCTGCTGTTCTCCCGCTCGAGCATATCCTCATAATCAATGGCCTCGTTGGTGCGGAACCGGTCAATCTGCTTGTCCAGCAACTCGTACTGAAACCCCTCCATCTTGGTCAAGATCCTCTTGATACCACACGCATGGAATTGCGCCCTGATGTGAACCCTCATCTGGAGATCCTTTTCCGGCGCATCGATGATCATGTTGACGAGAATCAAGGTAGCCACCGCATATTCCATCAGCAGGTTCTCCATCCCAATACCTCCGGTTCGAAGCTCATCACTGGCGCCCACGAGACTGCCCATCTTGCCTCGGCCATCCACGGTGACCTCCACCAGCCGCATCCAGGCGTCGAACCTCCCATTTTCGCCCGACTGAGTCTTGACCTCGTCCAGAGCCTGAATGACTTTCAAGTGACCCTCGCCGTGGCTGCCCCAGGTGCAGAGGAAGGTCAGGATTTCACTGACGAGCTTCCGGGTTGTGAGTCGAGAGGATATCAGGCAGGTGGCCAAGGCCAGCAGGACCTTTGACTGCATCAGGGCATCGTCGGCGCCGAATTTGTTGTTCATCAAGGCCTTGAGACACTTGACAATGTCGTATTCGCGATCGAGGTTCTTCTCCGTCTGAGCGCTGACTGCCGTAGACGACGACGCCGGCCCTCCGTTGGCATTCTTCCTGTTGATCTTGAGTAGCAAGGTGACCAAGGCCACTTGACCTTGACATTCGACGAATCGTTTGACCCAGCCAATCTGCTGTGTTCTCAGGTTGACCTCCAGCGACCCCATCCCCTTGGCGTCGAGCTTATCCTCCATGACCCTCCTGACATACCACTCGGGAGTACCCTCTTCGTCGGAATATGTGGTGACGTCGGGCGTGGCGTATTGGTTGGCCCTGGCTGTCTGCTTCCGCTTCTGCTCTCCTTGCCATTCTGTCAGCCGGTCCTGATGCAGAAGTGTCCACTTCTTCTCAGCAGGGTATGCCGTCATCTGTCTCCTGGCCTGCTCGGGAAGGTTGTGCCATCCTCGCTTCTGCATGAGCTGCATGAACATCTGCTCCACGACATAGTTATCATCGGGTTTCGGGAAATAGAAGCCATCGTGGGATGTTGCACCGTAGGCGCTCATCTTGGTCAGCCGGTGGTGAGACTCGCGGGGCGAGTGAGGCGGATGGACGGAATGGATCGAGTGGTGAGAGCTCGAGGGCGGCGAGGGCGCAAGCGTGACGTGCGAGGAGCGGGCGGAGGCTGGGTTGAGAAAGCCCTGGCCGGAGCTGTAGGGGCTGTTGAAGCTCTCCCCGGAGGAGCGCCCGTTGTTGTACGGGTTCTGGTAGGAGTCGTAGCGTACGGGATACGAGCCGTTGGTGACGGTGCTGGCGGTGCTCACACGAGACGAGCCGGGGACAAGCCCAGCAGGGCCGAGGCTCGGGCCAGGCCCCCATTGCTGGTACTGGGCCTGCTTGCCGGTGGTGGCCATGGTGATGTTGTTTGGCGCGTTGGAACTCGTGCCGGGCCGGGCGGGCGAGTGTGAGTGGGCGGACATGGCGGCCGAGTCGCCCATGGACGGATACTGGTGAAAGTCAACGCCGCTGATGTTGAACTGGTGTGGAACGGGCTCGCGGCGCTGGGGCGCCTGGTCGGGCCTGAAGTCGAGCGTGGCGGGCGAGCGGGCGCCTGGCGGGATGTCGTAGGGGATGGACGTGATGACACCCGCCATCTGGTTGACGCCAGCATCAGGAGAACTGGGTTGGTCGATCGAAATCGACGACGACTCCCGCTTGTGGCGCGCGGAGCGCGAAGAGATTATGGACGCCGTTTCGAACTGATCTGACGAGCTCTTGGGATCAAGGTCGGTGTAGCGCTTGTCGGCGCGGTGCTTGCCTCTGGAGAAGAGGGATCTGCCGCCAGAAGACTGCCTTGACTTATCGGCAGCGGACGACATGATAATTGATCGTGGAGAGAAGTGGGTAGGCGAAACACGTAACGGCAGCGGAGTGCGAGCCCTGGACCGCTCGCATGATGGAGGCCTAATTTGCTAGCCAAGGACAGGGCTGGGCCGCCTGCAGTGGGGGGGCAGAGGGGGACAGAGAGGGGGTTCTCGGGCGATTTTTTGATCAGTCCTGCTTCTTTTCTCTTGTATCGTCTTGCTTTCTTGTTTGTTGCCGTCGTTCAGACTCTCTTTCCGGCCGTTTCTCCCTCCTTTCACGTCTCGCGCGTCTTTGTGGTCGCGATTGCCGGCTCGCCGATGGTGGTTTTGCCGCGACAACGCTGGAGGGACGACCGAGGCTGGACGGCAGTGGCGCGAGTCCCAACGGGCTATTCTGGAGCAAGGCTGAGGCCGCGATATAGAAGACGGGGCCGCTGAAGGGCTCGAGAAAGTGGTTAGTGATAGGGGGCGGGGACCTTGTAGAAGGATGGACGCACGCACACGCAGCGAGAAGCGCAGGGGTGGGTGGGATTCGAGTTTTCACGTCAGAGGCCGATGCAACTTCAGTTCATGTTGGCGGCAGCAGGTAGAGCGGTGTCAGCGGGAGCGATGCTTCCATTGACGGCGGCCACATGCCCTGCGGTGTCGACTTGAGAGAGTTCTGCTCGCTCTGTTCGGGTTGATGCTCGTGATTGGGTCGCCGCCGAGGGTTGCTGGTCGAGAGTGTGGAAGTGGAGGACGAGCGAATGAGCAAGCGCATCGACTGCCCACCTCAATGGAAGTGTTCACCGGACTGAAGGTACATGTACTGGCACATGAGCCCCTGATGTGAGCACGCCACAGGGGACCTGCTACAGTACCTGGACCGGCGAATGCCAGCAGGGTCTGCCGCCTTTAGGCTCAATCGCCCCGGTGGCAAAGCGCTGGAGCTGGCCTAGACGAGTACCGGTACTTCTCAGTAGCTCCAGGCCTGCTCCGGCCGCTGCAGCGCTAGCAGCGGGACTGAGGCAGCGCGCACAGGCGGGCCAGGAGGCCACTGGAGGCGCTGGAGCACCTCCACTGCAACCATTGGGTGCCGGACAGGCGCTGGCTTCAGGTGACCGTGGCCCCTAAACCGGCGTCGACGGGCCTAATTGGGTCTTGCGTGCATGTGGATCACAACTGGCAGACGGGCAATCGAAGAACGATCCACAATCGACGACAGGCGGGAAATGAGACAAGGGAGGGTTGGGTGAGAGGCCGGGAAATGATGGCATTTTGGGTGGTGGCAGGGTTATTTTTGGGTCATGTTTGCTTTCCATTCCTTCTTGATCTATTCTGCGATCGAGGGCTGTTTTTGAATGTAGCTCTTGTTGAAGATAGTAGGTAGGTAGGGTCATGATACTCTAATGCGGTCCAATAGCTTCACGTTAGTGAAACATCTATTGGATGAGGTGTCCCATCCATCAACCGAATTACCATACATAGCCTGGGTAAATCATACTGTAAGCTAAGTCGCAATGCGATGCCTCCTGGGAACAACCGAGGCCACTCACCAGACGATATCAAAGTCGCATCTGCTAGCACACAAGTAGCGCATTGATCATGGCTCCCGTAGCCCCCCGTATCCTTACCGATTCCGTACCGAACGCCTCACGTGGTGACTGCCGATGGTTTCAGATTGCACACGATGCCACGCTCATGGATAGGTACCTAGGAAGAGTGAGTTGGTAATGAGATAGGTACCTAGGAAGAGTGAGTAGGTAATGAGATAGGTACCTAGGAAGAGTGAGTAATGATTTGATCCAGACATCACCGACGTATCCAAGCACAAGATGAGTTCTATAACAACCTCGAGAACGGCACAGTGAAGGAACCTCACAGCAGGAGGTAGTAGTGGAGAAGAGGCGCCTGGATCCCTGCGACAGCTGGAAGCCGTCCCTAAAGGCCTCCAATGTCCGACGTGTCCAGTAAGCCTAACATTGATTTCTATCATCGCCGTATCTGTCCGCCTGTCTGGGTACATCTACCTCACATGTAGTCGATGCCATCTACTAGTAGGTAGAGATTGGTACCGGGCAGCTGGAGTGAATCTTCAACAAAGGGCAACTTACGTAATCCAGCATCTGACTTACAGCATTCATCATCAATTCTTTCGTCCCATCCCTCCAACCACCACCAAACCGTTCCAACGCTCCCAAAGTCCACACAATCCCTCCCGTCAGCCACCCCCCGAAGCCAAACCAAACTCTCGAAAAAAATCTTATAGCAACCATGCCAGAAAGTACGGTATCTAGGTTACCCGGTGGTGGCCAGTCCCTGCAAGCATTCTAGGTAGTATAGTAGCTACATGTATGTACTGTACGTTCTATCGCAATTCGAAGGTTCAGGTTCTTTAGCGCCTCTGGGGTACCTACGTACATGTATTGTACCTGCCTTTCACGTTGTGGCTGTACCTGGGCACTCAGTGCGGAAATAAGCCTCCAGGCTCTATTCCACTTCCGTCGCACTCCAAATGTCGCTCTCGGCCGTCATCGACTTCGACTCCGACTTCGACTTCGAATCCTTCGACTGCTGCCATCGTGCCCCGAACAAGGACCCTTTCAGCTGCCAGGTGTTTGCCAAGGGGTCCTCGCGCAAGGGAACACCAGCACAGGCGCATCCTGTTAGTCAGTCTACTTTTGCTTCTGTCTCCATGGCCGGGAATCCGCCATATCCTCAAATCGCCAGCATCGCATCCACGAGCACGCCGGAGTCGTGCAGCCGGCACCACTAAATCGCATGCATCACCACCTCGAACCACCAAAAAAAGACGCCGAAACCCGAATAAATAGAGCGCAGACCAAATCCAAGAACAAAAGACCACAATAAAAGTTCAAAATGGGTGACACACTAGCTGGCATCAAGGTAAGGACCCTCGATCAGAACTCAAGAAGAAGAAGAAAAAAAGACCATAGAACAAGAGACGCGACAGCGCAAAAAAAATCAACGACCAATAAAATAGTACTAACAAGCAAAAGACTCTCGTCATCCCCGCCGTCATCTCTCTCATCCTCTTCCTCGTCCTCACCTTCGTCGTCGTCCCCGTCTGGCGCCGCTACCGCAGCCGCTACAGCCAGTACCTCCCCCTCGACGCAATCTCCGAGCACACCACCTCCCTGCGCTACCGCATCACCGGCCGCCTCCTGCGCATCGCCAGCCTCCCCTTTACATGGCGCCGCGACAGGCAGGTCGCCTCGGGCACGGCCGGCGGAGGCGGGCTCTCGGACCGCGATCTCGAGGAGGGCGAGGAGCTCGAAGACATTGACGACGACATCGCCCAGGTGCTCGAGGCCATTGCCCGGTCCCGGCGGCCGGATCACACGAGGCGACTCAGTCGGGAGTAAGTCTCCTGCGTTTTGTTTTCTTTGGGTGCGAGTGCCTTTTTTTCTGTTATGGAGGGTGGACATGCCAAGTGTTGCTCTGTGATACTTTCGTCAGGGGCTAATTCCGTACCAAAGGTTAGAGGAAGGGTTTATAGACGACAGCAGCAGCGATTCAGATTCGGGTTGAGGCGAGATACCAATTGGAAATTAGACAACAAGGCGTGAAAGACATTCAGAAGCGAAGCATACCGTTATATCACATCTAGACTTACTGGCGTTCCCAGCGCCAGGTGGCTTTGCTTCAACAACTACTACAGAAGCACTTTTCAGCGCAAAGTCAGGCTGTTTTCATGCCTCTCTGCATATGGCTGTCTATACGTGCATCTCGAAGGAGTGCTACTCACGACTCATCACACCTATTCCGTAGCCATCAATGCTTCATCATCGCAGCAGGATAACGGCAGCCCTCCTCATGATATGCCTGGTCCTCCGAGCCATCTTGGCCACAAGACAAGAGAACGGAGCCGGGTAATGGTTTTTGATTCTCGTACTTCCTACCGTATGCTATAGACAAATACAGTGCCATCTACTGGCTGCGAGCAGTGGATCATGAAAACGCTGAGTGTCCGTCAGGTGAAAGAAGTTGAAAGCAAGATTCTCGCTCTTCAGACACGCTGGCTGTCCCCAAACGCCAGTCTGTTGGTCCCAGCCAAACGCTGTATGACTCATGGTAGGTAGGTATGCTGGAAAGATGATAGACCAAGATGAACAGAAGATGTAATGCAGCCCCCCCAAGCCGCTACTGTCTCCTCCAGCGCTGACAAGTTTCCAGATCCAAAGAATGTGCTGCCATCGAAGCCGAGCAGAGTTCCAACAATAAGTTATGTTAAGTAATGTGCACCCGTGTCAGTTGCCTGCTTTCACCAGAAAGTCGTCCCTTGGGGGCTGATTCCCCAGGCATCCGCCCACCTGTCAAGCCACCAGCTTATTTGCCTGCTCTTCCAGTATCTCATGGCATGCTGTCTTTGCTGCTCTACAGCCCGCTGCAGTTTCTCAGAAACAGGGCAGACCAGTGTGTCACGCAATCTCCTTCGCAGGCCTCGTTTTCCCTCCTTCTCGCCTTCCGATTGCGTCGACCTTGGCGCCGATGGCCTTTCACCCTTGGTCAATAACGAAAGGATCTGGATACACCTCTTGCCTCGCTCGCTCTCGCAGAATTCATAGTCCCACGGGATTGTCATCTCGGGGTCATTGTGCAATCGTGTCGGCCGCTGCCATACGGGCAGGGTAGGGTGGCCGCACTTGTGAAGGAGAGAGATGCACCCGCGAGGACATCGAAGTAGATGGTGGTTGCAGAACGCGGAATACATCCAGCTGTACAGACAGCGATGCCTAAAGAAATGCCCACAGGGGAGATATGCCTTGCGCTCCTCAAAGATGTGGTCTCGACTCGGGTGCGGCTTCTGGTACGTGTCATTTGTTCCGCATAGACTGCAGGTGTCTGAGTCTAGGTCAGTCGCCTTGTCTCCCCTGGGCAGGTAGGGCAATGCTGGATTTTGGGCCGACGCAAACAATGACGCAGCAGCCAGACGTTCTGAAGCTCGGTTAGGAAGCGAAAAGAGCAGCATATCTTGAATTAGCGAGAGTTGGTCCTCCTGGAGAGAAATAGTGGCATCCTTGACCGTCCCTCTTTGCTCGTTGCGTACCACCATACGTCCTTGTGATGATGCTTCAGGTGTCGCCCATGAGGTATCATGTGGCCCATCGTCCGAAAAGTCGTCAACCTCACTGACTCCAACGAAAGGGTTGTTCACAGACGCGATCGACGAGGCTCCATCGAAAGGGCCCAATCTATTGACCATGTCGTCGTCCGCTCTCCCAAGAATAGCAGATGCAGGAACCCTGTGATAGTTCAGAGGAATAGGATCATCTATTGGCGGTGGACCTTCGTCAAGGATGTGCTCAGGAGGGATCCCAAGAGCCACACCGGGCGGAGTTCCCTCAGGGCCGAACTCTAGCTCGGATTCGATGGTGAGGAGGGACGGGCTCCAGGCACGGTCACGCTTTGCAAACGGGTGGGTGTAGCTCATCAGGGGCGGCAGATCAGGCGTGGTGGCCTGCGAGGTGGTCTGCGTGATGGTGTGCGTGACGGTGATGCTGCTGCTGGTGCTGCCAAAGCTTTTGCTTTGCTGTTCATGTGTCCTACTCATCAATGCCCACGGAGGTCGACATGTTGTCTTGATGGTCTCCATGATGACTGCTTTCCAGTTCCGGATCCCCATGGCTGCTTTTCTGCGGTGCTGGCTGGAACAAACGACTGCGTGAGAGCGCCCATAGCGAAGGCGGCGATGGAGCGTTAAAGAGAGGCGGTTTGTGAGATGTAGTAGATGATTCCTTAATTGATTCTGGAATGAAGGCTTTGCTTGGCCCGTCATTGAATTTATACGGATGATTTGCTGACGACTGTGTTTGGAGATGCAGCGTTCTGTGCCTGGCTACTACTGAAGGGGCCCTTATCTAGCTGTTGCCTTGGAAAACATTCAAGATGACTCAGTTCAGAGTTGCGACTTCTTCAGCTTTCACTGCGTCATCTACTAACCAAGGGAAAAGGGGCATGTTCGACTTGGTCCTACCTGCTACAAGCAAACCACTCCCACCAGTCAACCACCTGTTTTGGCTGATGGACCACGAGATAGGCTCTTGCCGTGTATCAAACCATGGCTTTTATCGATCAAATTATGCCACATACAGCATATAGAGATGTATGGTTCTAGTAGTTCTAATGATGATGGACATGGCATATAACATTAATATCAAGCCCACTAAGCGCACGATTTGCCCGTCTTACAAGGAGAAGCAAACCCACCTCAGGAACCACCGACTTGGGTTGCAACACGTTTGAATGATGCAGATGCAACATTAGGTACCTAATTCCCTAGTCATACTTCTCTTAATATGCTTCTCGAGAAAAAGAAGAGGTTCAAGTCATTTGATGTCATCTCTGTGTTGCTGTGCACTGTGCACGTCCAGCGGCCGTTTGGCGTTCAGCTACAGTACCTACCTGTACGGAACTCATTCCGCCCGCTAAGAAACTGGACCTCCGAAATTCCATCCAAACCACCATCATCGTGAACCTGTTCATCCTCACGAGCTACACCCACGAACATAAACCACAATGAGATTCCACAGCGATCTGAAAAACATTCGCACCTTTGCCAGTGAGTTTTGAAGCACTACGTTCTTCATTGCATGCAACCTCTTTCTTCACTGCTACACTTTCCACTCGTCATACAAGAAAGAACATGATGCTAACCAGCCTCATCCTCACCAGAGCTCACTGCCGCATTCTCCTCCTTGGAGAAGCTGGTATGGCTGCGTCTAAGCGATGAAACGGCACACTTTACCGTCGTGCCAGACACAGGATCCCAAATCTGGTCGTAAGGCATTCCATCTAATCTCCCATCCTCACTCGCCATCGTCACGTCTCACCAACCTCATATCTCATCTCCATCTCACACAGAACACTGCCAATGGACTTCCTCTTTGAAAACTGCACCATCCAGTCCGCCGAGCCCGGCAACACAATCAACCTCGAGCTCTCCCTCCAGCCCCTCCACCGCGCCCTCAAGTCTGCCCAGAACAGCATCTCCGCCTCCCTGCGCCTCACCAAGAAGAAGGGCGTCCCCGTCCTCTCCATGACAATCACAACCACCACCTCCCGGCCCTCTCACGCAAACGCCCACGCGCCCCCGCGGCCCTCCCACGACGACCCCTTTGGCTTCGACGACGATCACGACAGAACCCACCTCGAGACGTCCCTGCGCAGGGAGCACGAGAAGATCATCACCCAGGACATCCCCATCCGCGTCCTGCACCCGGACACCGTCGCCTCCACCGTCCAGCCCGCCCTGCAGGAGCCCGACGTCCACATCCAGCTCCCGCCCCTCCTCCAGCTAAAGTCCATCTCGGACCGCTTCACCAGGCTCGCCCTCGCCTCCGGCAGCGGCTCCAGCAGCAGCAGCAGCAAGTCTCCCCGCCTCGAGATCAGCGCCAACATGCACGGCGGTCTGCGCGTCCGCATCACCACCGAGACCGCCGACATCTCCAGCGCCTGGACCGATCTCGACAACCCGGAGCTCGATCCCGCCCAGCTCAGGGTCCCCATCGAGGAGCACCCTAGTACCAAGTTCCGCGATCGCGGGCCCGACGCCTGGGCTTCGGTCTACGTCGATGGCAAGGACTGGAGCAGAGTCCTGAGTGCTGGGAGGCTGGAGGGGAGGGTCATTGCGTGCTTCTGCCATAATCATTCACTGGTGTTGTATGTATATATACCACATTATGATGATGCGGGCGGCGATGATGCAGTCCTCACGGTAAGTGTGCAACCTTCCTCTGCCTGCATCATGTTCTGGACTGGACCAAGCTCACCCAGCCATAGTATCATGTACAAGCCTACAGTGCCTAAAATTTACAGCGAGTTCATCCATAGACAATGTCACGCCGTTTATGGATTAGATGGGAGCTCAGCGGCGTAAGGGAGTACAAACACAAGGGAACATTCTAATGCTCTATTCATGTTTTTAATGTCAACTCGTTCAAAATATTCAAGTTGCTATTGTGTGCCTACCTAGTCATGTGTATCTGCATCAGTCATCCGCTCGTTCCATCATGTCACCTCCATATTCCAAAACTTCATCGAAGGGAAAGTAAAAAACACAAGGTCCCCCAGCCAGGAATTACTACAGTACCATGACTTCCAGTCCTATCATACAATGCTGC